>CAUYPO010095160.1:0-68551 GCA_963574435.1 Cheirogaleus major
GGCGTGAGCCACCGCGCCCGGCCTGTTTATCAGTATTTCGACTTCAAAGTTTCCCCCAGTTTATTTTTTTGTTTTTTTTTGAGACAGTCTCACTCTGTTGCCCGGGCTAGAGTGCCGTGGCATCAGCCTAGCTCACAGCAACCTCAAACTCCTGGGCTCAAGCGATCCTTTTGCCTCAGCCTCCAGAGTAGCTGGAACTACAGGCATGCGCCACCATGCCCGGCTAATTTTTTTCTATTTTTGGTAGATATGGAGTCTCGCTCTTGCTCAGGCTGGTCTCAAACTCCTGAGCTCAAACAATCTGCCCACCTCGGTCTCCCAGAGTGCTAGGATTACAGGCATGAGACACCGTACCCCAGTTTAAATCTCACTTGGCTCAAACAAAATTAGTTTTCTATTAATTTCATCTTCTTAAAATTCTTAACTGTTTTCTGTAGTCTTTACTTTAGGATTATTCTTATGTCTTTTCTCTTAGACTGGTGAGCTCCAGAGATTATTCCAGTCCTCTGCATGGAGGGCATATGCCTGGCTGCCAGTGTTAAATTTAGCAGCTCATTTGGGAAAGAAGGATTGGGACATGGGGGTGGTCCTCTGTGTTCAGTCAGTGAACTTTATTCTAATCTTTCTAGGTCAGGTTTATCAGTCATCAGCACTATTGACATTTGAGCTAGATAATTTTTTGTTGGTGAGGGGCTGTCCTTTGCATTGTAGAATGTTTAACAGCATCCCTGGCCTCTACCCACTAGATGGTCAGTAGCACACACACGCCCTCCAGTTGTGAAAACTAAAAATGTCTGCAGAGATTGCTACATGTTCCTTGTAAGAAAAAAATCAACCCCCATTTGAGAATTACTGCTCTAGGTAGCAAGGGTTAACAGGAAGTCTGAGCCCTTTTTTTCCATAGTGGATGTCCTTGGATTTTCCTTCTCATAGCATTCTTTTCCTGGAAATTTACTGGATTAAGATTAAATATAGAATGCCTCTAGGTAATATTGTTTATTGTAAAATTGACCCCTGATTGGTAAGTGCGTATGGACCAGGAGAACTGTCCATGAAGAACTATATAAGCCTATGAAAAGATACAGACCTTGATTTCCTGTTGTGCAGTGTAACTCTTGTAGATAAGAATGAACATGTCCCTTGAGGGGCCCTGGGACTTAATCTCATTGGCTGTTACAAGGTACTACTAGTTCCTGTGGAGTATCAAGTATCCCCAAGCCAGGGTGATTTCTGCACTTACCCACATAGTCTCCCTTACAGTGAGCTGTTACCTAAAGTTCCAAAAAAGTCCCCTGGTGATCTGTATGGACTCTACATGAAGGAGGCATGCCTGATGCCAACATGCTGTCTTTGTCTTTCTACAAAACTGAGTGAACCTGGTGCCCAGCTATGGTCTGTTGGGTCCTATGGGTGAATATTAGTTTGTACCTGAGACCACTGCTGGTGGACGAGTAAAGGAGAGAATCTGGGAACTAACTGCTTTCTTAAATATGTTTTCAACCAATCTTCCTGCTTTTATTTCCACCATTACTTCTGTTGCTGCTTCTGGGGACGTTTGAGGTTACATGATGTAGATTGAGCGCCCCTCTGCTTTTCTTCAGTGCTGGCCCAGCATTCAGCTTTTCGTGGATATACTAAAATTGATTACCACTTAGCCATAAACTTTCTGGTTTCCAAAATTTTGTCATTGTCCTCTTGTCATTTAAAAAATACTAATTTCTTTATTTTTGTTTTAGTGGGTTTTGGAGAAGGAGTGGAGCTACCTCATTAGTCAGTTCTTCTCAGTCTCCTTCTCATGTCTACAACCTCTTCTGGACCTTGGAGTGCCCTAAGGGACAGTCCTTAAACTATCTTTCTATCTATGCCTACTCCTTTTGATTTCATCCATATGCACTGACAACTCCCAAATGTTAGTGTCCTGTCTCATTTTTTTAAGACATACTTCCTCTTCCTCCACCCCCATTTTAATCCCTGTAAAACAATGGTTCACAACTGGAGCTATTTTGTCCCCCTGGGGATATTCAACATTTTTGGTTGTCCGTGATAGGAGTGTGCCACTGGCATTTAGTAGAGGCCAAAAGTGCTGTGAAACATCCCATAGTGCATAGGACAGCCCACACAAAAAATGATTATCTGGCCTAAATAGTGTCAAGGTTGGTTGAGAAATCACATTCTAAAATCAGGTGGCATCTCTTAGTCACCCTCAGAGAGGTGGCAGCTATAGTATGTTCTGTGAAGCCTTCTGTTGATATTTTCTGATAAAGATCAAGAAGGTACCGAATCTGACCAGGTGCAGTGGCTCACACCTGTAATCACAGCATTTTGGGAGGCCAAGGTAGGAGGATCATTTACAACCAGGAACTTGAAACCAGCCTGGGCAACACAGCAAGAATCCATCTCAATAAAAAAAAAAAAATTAGCTGGCTGTGGTGGCGCATGCCTGTAGTCCTAGCTACTTGGGAGGCTGAGGTGGGAGGATTGCTTGAGCCCAGGAGTTTGAGGTTGCAATGAGCTATGGTCATGCCACTACACTCCAGCCTGGATGACAGAGTGAGACCTTGTCTCTTAAAAAAAAAAAAAAAAAAAAGCACCAACATGAAATCATCTTAGATACAAGGAAATACAGGTATCTTTAGCCAACGTCTCCTGAATTCTAGGTGTATGCATCCCATCTCAAATCAATATCTCTGTTTGGATGTCTAATAGTGTATAGGGTTCTCCAAACAGACAGAACCAATAGAATATTAGAGGAGATTTATTAGGGAAATTGACTTGCATATTTATGGAGGCTGTGGGCCGAGGAGTCACAGGACAGGCCATCTGCAAACTGGAGATCCTGCAGTACCATTAGTGTGTTTCAGTCCAAGTCAGAAAACCTCAGAACCAGGGAAATCAGTGATGTAATTCTTAGTCTGAAGCCAAAGGCCTGAAGGGGGGGGGGGGGCACTGCTGCTGTAAGACCTGCAGTCCAAAGGCCAGAGAGCATGGAGTTCTGATGTCCAAGGGCAAAATAAGAGTGTCCCCGCTCCGGCGGGGGGTGAGGGAGGAGGAGAAATCACCTTTTCTCTGCCTTTTTTGCTTTTTGGCCCCAGTTCTTTTGCCCCACTCACAATGAGGACAGATCTTCCCCACTCAGTCCACTGGCTTACATGCCATTTCTTCTGGAAACACCCTCACAGACACACCCAGAAATAATGCTTTGTCAGTTCTGTAGGTATTCCTTAATCCAGTCCTGTTGACACCTAAAATTAATCACAAATAGATAGCTCAAATTTAACTGGTCTATACCTGAAGCCCTGATCCTTTTCTTCAAACTTGCTTCCCCTACTGTCTTTTCCATCTTAGTTAATGGTTATTCCATTCTTCCAGTTTATCAAGCAAACTCCTTGGAGTCTTTATCTCCTTATCTTTTTCTTTCCATCTCCCTTCCAGTCCAGCAGCAAAATCTGTTGGCTTTATCTTCAGAATATATCCAGAATCTGATCACTTCTCACCATTTTCACTGCCACTAAGCCAGCGTCATCTTGATCTAGATTTTTGCAATAGCCTACCACCTGGTCTTCCTGTGTTCACCTTCCACTTAGCAGTTTGTCATCCACACTGCAGCCAGAATGATCCTGTTAAAATGTAAGTCAGATAATCTCTTTTCAAGCCTAACAGCTTTGTGTCTCACTCATGGTAAAGCCAAAACCCCTGTAATGGCCTACAGGGCCTTACCGGATCTGCTTTCCCTTTACCATTGACCCTGTTTTTCTTCCCTCCCTCCCTTACCCTGCCAGCTATACTGCCCCCTGTGTGTTCTTTGCCATCAGTCACAGCCTGCCTCTCAGCCTTTACACTTCTTCCCCTGCCTGGATGCTCTTCCTCAGTTATCTGCGTAATATACCCCCTTACTGCCTTCAGGGATTTGCTCAAATGTCACTTTCTCAGGCCCTCTTTGATGGTGCTATTTAAAAATTAACTCCCATTCTTCTATCCTGTGATTACTTCTTATCTCACTGTTCTGCTTTATTTTCCTTCTTAGTGCTTATCACCATTTAATATACTATATATTTTACTTTTTAAATTTTGTTTCTGTCTCCTCCCACTTGCATATAAGCTTTAGAAGGAGAGATATTTTTCATATCTTTGATTCCTGATGTATCCTTAACACTTAGAACAGTCTTTGCCTCATAAGAAACACTTAATTATTTGAATGATCAAATACATGCATGTGTTCAGTCCACCATTTTTAATCTAGAAGTCTGTACTCTAAAATTATCAGCAGTTGTTTTCTTTCAAAATGGTGAGTGGATAGAGTAACACAAGTGAAGTAACTTATGTGAAAATTCTTTAATAGTGAAACTTTTTAACAACTAGGTTTACTCAACTATTTTAGAGAAACCCAGGATGAAATAGTTGCTTTTACTGAAGTATAGTGATAGAAATACCAGTTAGAAAAACCAATTTGAGATTGGTACTATTTCTTCTGGGGACATGGGTAGTCAAACTGCCCATCTGAAAGTATTACTGTGGCTCATCTTTCTGCCTCCTTGCTGTTCTCTGAAATCTACCAGGGACAGTACACAGGCACAGTACAGTTTCACCTCAGAAAGTGTTCGCCTTTTTCCCCTGCCTTTCTTTTTCTTGGCTTTTGTTAAATACTGTGCTTCCAGGCACTTCACATATGTCATCTCATTGAAGCCTCATAACTATTCCTTTGGTAAGTGCATTATTCCATTGAAACCAAGACTGAAGAGATTAAGTAGGTCAAATCACTGGGAAGTCTGTATTTGAATTCCAAAACCACATTTGCTTCATGATTTCATTAAAATCTTAAAAATAAAGCAAAGCTGATTATTAAAAATGATTGGTTCCTGAATGTTAAAGAACATTTTAGCATAAAAATATTATCCATAGATATACATAAAATGAATTACAAATTAATTTCAGTCAGTGTTCTTATGAAGTCCATCAGCAATGATCATTTGCTATGTTTTTAAAATTAGAATTCATTGTAGTTGAAAAAATTCAACTAATTTATTTGAACTAAATTCAAATAAATTCTAATAAAGGCTCTTTATATTTCTCAACCATTGTGAAATCTGTTGCAGCTGATTTACTCATCTTTGTGGTACTTTTATTCATGTTAACTGATGAAACAATACTTTTCAATAAGACAACAGTTTGCAAATTTAAATAGTAATTGCACATTATAAATTTTGTAAAAAAGAGGGTTTAATGATTTCATTGAATTTGGAATTTTATACATGAAATTGTGTTTTTAAAATGAAAATACTTTTTAAAGCTATTACTATAGTTTATAGCAGATGCAAAGGTTTTTTCCCCATCATAAGATTTATAAGATTCCGCAAAACCTTTTGCCAAATTCAAACTTTAGGCCTCAGATGAAAAAGAGACTGACGACTTGGTAAAAGCCAGAGGAAAAGTCTAGTTTACATAAACATTTTTCAAACACATTCCTTCTTCTCCCCGACCCCAACACTAACATATATGCCCTGATTTTTATTGTGTGTGTTTCTTGGAAATCTGTAGAGTTTTCCTTCTCTGCAAAAGTAAAAAGCGTTTTTATTTGGTTTTAGATCTATTTTGTTGGGGTCTAATTGTGGGTTTGTGGAAAGCTGGTAAAGGACCTTTTTTTGAGTAAGAATAGAAATATATTCATCTGCATTTAAAATTAATAGGGGCTATAAAATATAAAAGAAATAGTTGTAAAAATATTCAAACATTTAATGTCCAGTAAAAGGAGAGAAATAAAAAGGGAGGAATAGAAAATAATAGCAGCTACTATATTGAGTGCTTATTCTGTGTTAGGCATTGTGCTTTACATGTCTTAACCCACTGACTCTGTAAAACACCTTGTGGAATGGCTACCATTACTTCTATTTTATGATGGAGGGAACAAAGGCAGAGAGTGACTAAAATAACTTGCCTAAGAATTGGAACCCAAACAGACTGGTAGTAGAGCTCGTACCACCATATCCCACTGCTTCATCACAGAATTGAAAGACAATAAAGACAAGAGTAGACTGCTTTTAGAGCCAAACTTAGATACAGAACTACATGGGCAGGAGAAAAAAAGGCAAGAGATTTATGCAGTAACATCCCCATCTTGTGGTGTTTTAGTAGACTTCTGAGTATTTTCAGTTAAAATTTAATAACTCTAAAATTGCTCTAAACTAAGTAAATTAAGGCTTAATTAAAATTCAGATGAGGGCTGGCAGTTTCGTTTCCTACTCTTACAATAATGGTAACTTTATTATCACTGGCTTAATTCTTATAGCAACCTTTGGAGATAAATGCTATTATTACCCTCATTTTACACATGAGGAAACAGGTTAAATGATAGGTCCAGAGTCACATTGCAGGTAAATGGCCAAGCTGGGGCTTGGACCCAGGGTCTGCATTCTTAACCATGTATGCTTATTTTCAATATAATATTTGTGAAAAATGCATACACATCACTAAAAATGAATGTAAATCTATTTTATGAAAACACTAGGGATGGTCATAAACCTCTACTTTTTTCTAGTTGTAGAGCGTTAGCTATCATAAGGAATGGTTTTATTTGTAACTATTACTTTGGTATAAGGCCATTTCTTGGTGATGGTTTGGCTTCTATGTTTACATCAGTGTTTTTTAATGTGTGCCCTCCCATCTCTACCCCAAGGATTCTGGCATGTACATGGTACATCATTTTAACATGTTACAGAATCAATTCAAGAAAGTGGTGGTCCATAACTAATTTCACAGAGATTTGTGGAGAGTTTTTGAAAGATCAATGAGAGAATTTGATGACTCTGTAACACAAATGAAAATTTTTGGAACTGAGAAAGTTTAGAGCAAAATTTATGTGGAGAATTGACCCTCAAATTTATTTTTTTTATGTTTTGAGCACAGCTTTTAGATTTGTGAAAATAGTGATGAAGAGTAGGTAAAGGTTAGATTTAGGGAAAATAATATTTTTTGGTAAGAAAATATTTAAGTACTATATGGAAATGGAACCTATTTAACATTAAATAAACTATATTATTCCATAATCCATTTTTATCCTTGTTAATGTAACAACATAAATTAAGTTTTAATCTTTGTTTATGTATGTACTATTTTGTATTGTTTCACTTCACATACATATGTCCTTTTTTGGTAAGAGTGTACTGAATTTCAAGAACTATATAGTGTTCCATCATCCTGTTTAACATGGTACACAGTCATCTCTTGTTGAATACTTTAGATTTAGATTTTTTTAAAAAATTAAACCAAGAAGCATTTGGAAATATGTGACGGGAGCTTGTACAAGATTGAGAGAATAGATTTTTTTTAAAACTTTTTATTTTGAAATAATGTTAAATTTATAAAAGCTTGAAAGAACTATACAAGTAACTCATGAAATTTATTTGCCAGATTTACTACTTTTTTTAACATTTTTGCCACACTTACTTTATTGTTATGTCTACATTTTTTTCCCTGAACCGTTAGAGAGTTGGTTGCATTTATCATGCTCCTTTAGTCTCTATTTCCTAAGACCAAGGATATTGGCAGTATAGATTTGATAGGCTTCCTATTGATATGGTAATCGAAATAGTGCTATAGAATATGTTTAATGAGAAAATATAGAGGGAAAAGCAAAAACAATGTTGATCTGGCCAAACAGTGAACATGAAGGCCAAGCAGAAATTGTTATTCCTACATATCACGAGGCTGTAAGGGATAAATCCATGAACATAATCCACAATGTCCTTAGGAGATTATAATTTAGTGTATGGCAGGGGAGGGAGATAGATGCAGACAACCAAACAGTAGTACATAGTATTATGGGTACTATGATAGGAAAGACAGAAAACCTTTTTGGTTAAAAGGTCATTGATGACTTTGAGAATGAATTACAGAATGAATGTATTACAACTCAAAGGATAAAAGCTTTGGGAAGAAGGATAAAGGCTTTGGAGAAGAAAGATTGCAGGGAATTAAGAGATAAATGAGTGCCTGGGAAATGGAGGAAAATCATTATAGCATGAAATTGGGAAATTTGGCAGTGGAGAAGAGAAAATAATAGTTTAAGAAGAGGCAGGTAACCAGAAGAATTGAACATTTTTCTGTTCTCTCCACCCTCAATGGGCTGATCTAGTTGAGTATCAGATACTGAAGATATTGGAGGGGGAATAGGTGGGATCTCGGACATGCTTAGCTTTGGAGGGGGAAACAAAGCACATTAATTCACATAGAACTAGCGGGAGGTAGGAGAATATGGGTGTAGTTACTGGATACACTTCAGTGATGAAGATCCTCATGATAGGTGGATGTGATTTTCTTAGTAATGGGAGGAAAGTGAGGTCATATGAAGAGAGGGAAGAGGGAAGCTAAAAGCCTGAGGAACAAGGGAACTTAGGCTTTGAGAGGATGACTTAGCAGAGTGAGGGGAAAAGATTAAGAGTACTGCCAAACAGTGGTCAAGGCCCAGTTGAGGTTTATTAGTATGAATTGATATTGGACATGTTTCTGCATAGTTCTTCCATAGAACTCCATCGTCCAGAAGTTGAGTGAAGTTATCTTTAAGTTACCAAGGGTCAAGATCCTCTGGTTCTTATCTTTACAATTTTTGCATAAGAGAATGAAAGGTAATTGCATGCAACTTTTCTTTACTATTTTGTTTCATTACTGTTTTGTTTCATTTCAGTGATCTTTTTCTCTTCCTGCATAGTAATGAGAGCTGCCCTTTTCACCTCCTTTACCTATCATTTTCTTCCTTCCTGCATTTTCACAGCATGCTATTTCTCTGAGATGTTCCAGCAAGCAGGCCAAGCGTCATATTGACTTCACAGAAGAACAGGCTGAGCTGACACCTGTAAGTTCTATAAACATGTCATGGGACTGCTTAAATATCAGTGAAGAGGAATGTATTCATTAGAACTCCAAAAGATGAAACTTTGTCATATAACCTCAATTGTTGAAATAAAAATTAAACCAAACAAAAAATAAATTAGCAAAGACAAATAAGCAGCTTTATGATATTGGGCCATTGATTATTAAAACTCATGGTAAGACTATATAGGTGGTAGAAATTCTCTGATGTAGAGAATTGTTGTATTGAAACCTGAAACATTTTTTATTCTGAAGCTAAGGGCTTTTGTAAATTTCTTAAGCTATTAACAGACTTAACTATTCTTCAGAATGGGGCATCAAGTGAAATGATTCTTCTGCACTGATGCTTAGCTGAAAACCTAGTTTGTTTCTTCAAAAAAATTTATACTTTGATCAGTAATTAACACATCTGGATGCTTCAGAGCCTGCACTGTCTCATATGATAGCCACTAGCCACATACGGCTATTAAGAACTTACAGTGTGGTTAATCCAATTGAGATGTGCTATAAGGATAAAGTATACACTGGATTTCAAAGATTTAGTATGAAAAAAATGTAAAGAAATCTTATTAATATTTTTGTATTAATTACTAGCTAATGTATTTTGGCTATTTTGGTTAAATAAAAGATGAATATTTTAATGTTTTCTTTTGTACTTTTTTAAATTAATGTAGCTATTAGAGATTTTAAATTACACTTGTGGCTTCTATTGTATTTCCATTGGACAGTGCTGCTTTAGAGTCATCTATGAAGCGTTAAAAAAAAGAAACACCTGAATCCCAGAACCCCACCCAGCTGAATTAGATTTCCTGTAATCTTTCTCCTTCCTTCTCTCCCTCCCTCCCTGTCCTTTAAAAATACTGGAAATACTGGTGGTAACCCAGTGAGTTGATTTTACATCCTACTAATAGGTTATATCCTGCAGAGTCAAAAACACTTCTCTAACCTCAGCTCTACCCCCTCCTCCAACATTCCTAAGCATCAACTGGTATAATATTTGCATTATCATCTATTTTTTCTTCCAAACAGCAGTTTTCAACCTTTTCAATCCCAATACCCCCTTTTTATAACAAATAATTTATGACACCATCTTTACTATCCCAATGAAATCCATAGATAATAAACCTACTTACATACTTATTTTTTTTTATGAATGTAATGCCCTAACACCTAATATGAAGTAGAAATAACCAAAAAGTAATTTATAATAAAATACCTATTTCAGTATGTAAATGGTTGGCCACGACCATTTAAAGACAAAATGAGATAGTCAAACTCTGTACTCACTTATAACCAAAACTTTGGATTTAAGGGAAGTGAGAAGGTCAGAGGTCTTTTTTTTTTTTTTTTTTTTTTTTGGCAAAAAGTACAGGAAAAACAGCAGAGGCCAGGCACAATGGCTCATGCCTATAATCCAGCACTTGGGGAAATTAGGGGGAGGACTGCTTGAAACTAGCCTGGGCAACATAGCAAGACTCCATCTCTACAAATAAAAAGATGTTAAAAAAAAAAAAAAAAAGGAAAAGCAGAAATATAAGCAGACCTCAGAATTAAAACATATTATGATAAATGGTAGCAGACATGACATACTTGTATATGGTAAGAGAAAAAGGGAAATAACATTAACTGAAGTAGGGATAATATCCTAAGACAATTTACAGTCCAAGTAGAGAAAATGGAAACATACAAAATTCTTGCAAGTGAGATGAGTTTATTTATAATTTTAGTGACAAAATCATTCCCAACATTATAATGTGGGATAAGGTAGTGATAAAAGTGATTTTGATATTTGATTTTTTACAGTGTAGATTTTTCTCATTGTGCTATAAATATTTTAAGTAAGAGTAATATGAAATATTTTTAAACCTTTATTAATGAAGATCTTTAAATAAATTAATCTTTTATTAATGAAAATTATATTAAGTGAAATTCCTGCATTTCATCTGTTTTCATTAATTTAATATTATTTAGTCCTTAATTCCATTAAAAGGAATTTCACGTCTCTTCTGTCATTTACTTGCATGTGACAGAGTGCACACTGATACTGCCAGTTGTGGTACTGGCAATGCTTGCTTCAAGATAGTTTCCCGTTGGTGAAATGATTTTCCAGCATTATGAACAGTTTCTTGTAAATTCTGAACAAAAGAAAGTGCAGATTTCTCTCAATGTATTTTATGGGGTAATAGCATTCCTGGAAAAAATTTTTAATATGAAAATTATACAAAATGCTTTTATGTGAAAAATGGAGTAAGTTGGTTTCTAAGCTCAGATTATTATAAACAGAATTTCCCATCTATATGATTTTCCATATAAGAACATTAAAAAATGTTGGATGTGGGACTTTTGTTGTTACTGTGTGACATTGTTCCATGCTTGCAAGTCATCTAGCATTTCTGACTTCCCTCCCAATAAATACCTGTAACTCTCCCTCTGCTCTTCATTGCGACGTCTCAAAATGTCCTCAGCAGTTTCTGAAATTCCTCATTGAGGACAGCACCACTCTCTTTTGAGAACCACTATTTGCTCCCTGTCTTTACTCCCCTAATCTCCACCAGCAGCCTCTTTCTCATCCTCCAGAACTATAAGGTTTTTCAGAGTTATTAATACTTTACTAAGCTCCTAATTTCAGGTTAGGTACTTACCTCCTGCTTGCTCACATACCACTTAGCACGCTGTATTACAGTTGCCAGTTGGTCCATATCTCCGTATTACAGTGTATAACATCCCTCTTGCATCCTTTTCCAATAACCAGTTTCACCCCACCTCTGCCCCTTCTTTCTAAAGAGCAAGGGATTCTAGGAGCAATGTGTGACTGATTTCAGTGGGAGAATATAAATAAAGAAGGCATTTATTGAAGGAAGAAGTTTGCTGCTTCTGGTTTCTAGATGTTCATTCTTTCTGCTACAAATACCTGTAGTCTAGATAGAAGGAACCTGGAGATGTGGCCTCCCTCTTTGCTAGTGACTAAGGAGTAAAATAGCTACAGGACTGTCCAAGTAGAACATAATTTATGATCATGTTTAGCTGTTGTTTTGGGTCTTATTTTTTAAATGTGGCATATTTGGAGTCACCATAATTACCCCTTATTTTAAACTAGTTAAATATTTTAATATTTCAAAATGGACAATTTCTGAGTTTTTAAACAAATACAAATAAATATCATTGCCTCTTACTGATCAAGTTATCAGTTTTTTCATCACTTGAAGTCTTGAGGGTGGTACAAGTTTGTGAATTGATTAAACCTTGTAAGATTTTTTTAGAGCTTAAATTTGAATTTGATGTCTGAAATTACATTTACCGAATCAGTTTGGTTTGATGGCCTGAAGCAGATTTTATTTTTTAAAATTTGAAATATTATCTGAATATAGATATCCTCATTTGGGGATCTTTTTCTGAAAATGTAATCTTTATGACTAAGATAAATAGGAGTAAGTTTTTAAGAAATTTATTGACATACATGTTAACATGTTATATATGTTTTACATATTCATGTAACAATACTTTTTTTTCCTAATACATATAAATAGCCAAAAATGAATGGCAATAAGAGCAATGAAAGTTATGGTTGCTCTTTTTAATTGTGTTTTTCATCTTTTGTCCTTCCTAATTTTCCCCCTGGTCTTGGGTGATAGTTAACCTCAAACTAAATTGAATTTTCAGAAATTTCTGCTTACCTAATGTCTTTAAGGATGAGCCAACTGGTCTTTACTTTTAGGAGGACCATACCATCTAGGTAAATGAGGACCTAGGAATAATTTTCTCTGTTCTTATAATTGTTTCATCTTGTTAGTGCTAATCTTAGTGAATATGTCCAATTTTTTTTAAACCTTAGGTTTCTTAATTCATTATTTTTTTTAACGAGTGAGGGGGCAGATATGCTTGTAAAGTTCTTAAACTTTACAAGCTGAATTAACACACAGCTTTAAAAATGCAGGCAATGAAATATGATATAGCAGACTCAATGTAGTGTAGATGTGTGCAAAGATTAAGTTAATATCTTCTGTAATAATATTTCTAATCTTGAAGTAGTGTGTTTTATCATCCATAGCCATGTACTTTCTAAGAGTGGGTGATGCTTCAGTATTTATTTACTTAAGTTTTCTCCAAAAAACTTGTTAAGAATAACTTGATATACAGTTAATTTATAAAATATAACATTATAGAATATTTTCTATGACTTTACTCAGCTGTGTCATGATTTAAAACAATCACCATTGTTTTAAATGGTGATTAGTAACTACATAGAGTTAAACAAAATGAGTACTAATTCAGAATTTTTTAGGGACAGGCAGGTCTGAATTGCATGTATATCAAAACAGCTACAATCTAAGGATAAACAAATGCTGGGCATGGTGGTTCACACCTGTAATCCCAGCACTTAGGGAGGGCAGAAGTTCAAGGTTACAGTGAGCTCCAGTGGTGCCACTGTACTCTAGCCTGGGCAACAGAGCAAGACCCCATCTCAAAAAAGAAAAAAAAAAAGAAAGAAAATAAGTGTTTTAATATATAAAAATGAATACAATATAGTTACATAAACTTACAACATGTTACTCAGAGGTTGTTAAGAGGGAAAATGATAGGAACTAAGTTAATTCACAAATCATTTTATGAAAACATTAATTACTTAATTTAAAGGCACAACACTTCTTAATATATTGTTTATGTCATTCATTTGCTATGCAAGTCCTTTATTGTGCAATGTTTTCCTATTAGTATTGTGATATAATGAGTGGATTAATAAAATTTCACTGAAAATAGGTGTATCCACCAGGCAAAATATTGATGAGTAATTTTTCCTCTTTGGTGTAGCTCTCATTGAATTGATGAGAAATACTTGCAGAAGGTTTTTAAATGATGTAGTCTTATTCTATCATCAGAATATAGAGCTATTTAAAGCTAGAAAGTTCTTATAAAGGCTTTAACAAGAGGAAGAAATATGTTTAGTCATTGGTCTGTGACACGCATTTATTTGTGCTCTGTGCATAGCACTCACAAACACGAGCCCAGGAGGCAAACTGGCTCTGTGCTCTTTGCACATACTACTTATTAATATTTTCCCAAAGAGCCAGGGATCAGCAGGAGTCAGCTGGGACTCACCCACAAGCATACATGGTTCTTTATTTTCCCCTTCCTTCTCTTTTCTTTTCTGTTTTTTTTCTTTCCATTTTTTTCCTTTTAATTCTTTGTGGACATATTTCACGTACTTTAGGGAAAAAATATGAGATTAATTATGGAGAATCATTCTTGCTTTGTCTAAACACATAAAACCTCTACTGACTTCTATTATTGCTTTTTTTCTCTCTCCCTCTCTCTCTCTTTTTCTGCACAAGCACTCCTATCTGGACAGGGAAACCTCCCTTCTTCTGAGAAACATTGCAGGAAAACCTTCTCATTTGCTGACCAAGGTGATACTTCTTTCCACATGCATGTAACTATTTACTGCCTTGTAGGTAGAATATAATTTCTGTTTTTGATTGTGCTCTCAGATTATTGCTTTCTTATTTCAGCACCATTGTCCTTAATAGAGGTACTTTTCTCTTACTGAAGGTAATTATTTACTAATCTTAATGATTTTCAGACAATATTGAAAGTAGAAAATATTTTCAGTAATTTTCACTAGTTTTTAAACTTGTAAATGCCTGATAGTCTTTCCAGGTATGTTGCACTTTTTCTTGTTTAACACTGTATTGCATTTTAAAGTCTAAAAAACATTGGTTTAATTTCAACTTTTACTACTATTGGTTATCCATACTGTGAGTTTCTTTAGCAAACTTTTCTTCCTAATTCTTGTTTATATCATCACCTCCTTGTTTAATTAAAACAGTTACTCATATTAAACAAAATATTAGTTTATATTAGTCAAATTGGAAGAGAAGGCTAAAATTTTAATTTCGCAGTTCTCTACCCTCAGAATAGTTTGAATCAGTTCAACTAGATTTTCATTGGGCTGGTATTTTATATCAATCTAAAATATTTTAGCCATTATCATTAACTAGGGAATAATAGAATAGGGAAGCTTATTAGCTTTCTACCTCTTTTCAAGTCATGGTTTTTTAAATTGGCTTATTTAATATTAAATTCAAGAATCAGACTTGCTTATAGTTTCTGAAAAATATACATAGTAATTATGGGTAAATTCTCTAAGTTGCTATTATTGTATCTGAGTTTTGTTTGTTAAGTTCATTTCTTTGTGAAAGATGATAGACTGAAATTATTAGTATCTAAATTGATAAGAGAAATGTAGACTTGTAAGCAGGTTATAGCCACATACTTTATAACCATAGCAAAGCTGTCCTTTCCTTTTCTTCAGCACTCCTCTATTCTCTATATTCTCTCTCTTGTCCACACTCATAGCTTCAGCCAGGATCTCTATTCTAGATAGATCTCTTTCCCAAGAATACATTTCCAGATAGCTGTTAGGTGTTTCCTGGAAGATCACTGGCGCCTTAAATCCGACAAGTGTTTAGCTTCCTTACCCACACTCTCTCTGGCCCCTACAGTTTATATCCATCTTCTTCTTTTGACATTTCTATTTCTCTTAGAATGCTGCCATTCTCCTAATCACTCAGGTTTGAGCTTACTGGTCATCCATGGCACCTTTCTTCCTCTTATTTAATATCTCAGATCTCTGATGAAGCTTGTCATAATCTGCAGGATTTATTGAGCTTGCCCATCCACTGCGTTCCCATTGGATGGGAACCACTACAGGCCCCCTCTTACCTCTTACCGGAGCTACTACCGTTGTCTCTTTATTCTTGCCTGTCCCTCTTCTAGTCCTTTTTGAACACTGCTCTCAAATTAAGTTTAACATTTTAACTTTCCATTGCTTATTTATTCAGCAATATTTATTCAGCCATGCACTGTACTGGGTGGTGGGATGCTACATTGTGTAAAATGGACATATTCCCCGCTCTCAGGAGCTCTGCTTATGAAGATAGATAATAAACATTAACAAGCAAGCATGCAAAAAAATTCAAAATCATGTTAAGTGCTACGAAGGAAATAAGGTAAAGGAGTAGAGAATACTGGGGAAATGATAGGGGTACATTTCACTTAGATGGTGAGATCAGAAAAGGCATTTGTAAGGGGGTGACATTTAAGCTAAAGCCTGGAGGATGCAAAGAAGC
Organism: Cheirogaleus major; assembly: GCA_963574435.1. Classification (NCBI taxonomy): domain Eukaryota; kingdom Metazoa; phylum Chordata; class Mammalia; order Primates; family Cheirogaleidae; genus Cheirogaleus; species Cheirogaleus major. The sequence continues at coordinate 15,990 of CAUYPO010095160.1, forward strand.
CAGCCTGCAGGTGAAGGGAGTGTTCTGAGTACATAGGCCAAGGGAGAAGGAGCTTGGCATGTTTGAGAAGCTGAAAACAGACGATGTTGCCAGAGCCACCATAGTTGTGTGAAAGAACAAGTGTCTTGATTTATGTTTGGAGAGCTAGGCAGGAACCAGATCATTCAAGCCATGCTAAGGCATTTTTATTTTTCTATAAATGCAGCAGGGAACTATCGAAAAGAATAACTTTATTCATCCATTCAACAAATATTTACTAAGTCCCTACTATGTGCCAGACAATGTTTATGGCCCTGGAGATGAAGCAGTGAACAAAACAAAGTTCCTACCACAGGGAGACTTGTTCTTTGCAAGTCAGTAACTTCTTATCTGCCTGACCCAAGAGATAGCACTACCAACTGCAGTATCAAAGACATTCCTGCCCACATCTTATCTTCTCCCATTACCCAAATGGTGGCATTGGTATATGTGGCCAACATCTAGCACTAGCTGCTTCCTGGATAGCACTCTGCTTATTTGCAGCAAGAAATTTGCACAGGAATGTGATTCAGCAGCATAGAACCATAGAACCTAAACATTTAAGGTAGAATGGGGGTTGGAGTTCAAGGAGGAGGTGACTGAAATTTCTAGGCAACCCAAGTCATAGGGGCCTCTCAGATGAGCCTTAATTCTAGTGCTGACGTCAGTGCCCCTTCCGCTAGTGCACCTGGCTGTTTTGAAGTTAAAATGAATGTGTACCTCTTATATGCCACCTGTGTGGTCTGGCTCCCTTTACCTAAAGAGCATAGTGCCCAGTTCCTGACCCCTCCTCTGATATATCTGATGAAAACAGTGGAGCCCACACTCTTCCACATCAGGACAGTGTAACACCTGAGAGTTAATACATAATAGAATGAACACAGTAGCACTTACGCCAGATCAGCAAAGGGAGTGGGGTTTTTCTATCATTGCTCCAGTTGTCACTATACTAGTATTAATGAAATAGTCATCACGTAAGTTCTGAGCCAGGAGCCTCTGCTAAAACAGTGCCAACTAGTGTTTTCTCAGAGTGGCAGTAGGGCACAGGACTATTTTATAAACAGAGCAGTGGGCAAAGGACATACTGCTGATCTGCTACCCTTTAATTGCTGGTGCCATGCTGAAGGCCTTCCCTCACTCCTGACCTGATACAATGTATCAGCCTTTGTCCCTCTTTACTCCTTTGCCTTACTTTACTTTTTTCCCATAGAACTTACCACTCACTGACACATTACACATCCATTTCTATGTTGTCTTGTTAGGCTTAAATGTGAGCTCCATGAGAGCAGGAACTCTTGCACTTAAACCAAGCCTGGCACACAGTCTCAACAAACATCTGTCAAATAAAAGCATGTTCCTTTAGTAACCACCAAAGTTTAAGAACTGATCTGATGTTAACCACCATTTTATTTGCTTCAGAGAAGTATTAAAATGTTATTACATTGCTTAATATCTTTTATTTTTGACGCAGATTTTACTGCTATCCCGTAAGGTTAAGTTATAATACTTAAGGACAAAAGAAACTGACATTATAGTGGAAAGAGCAACTAGTTAGTCATTTAGTAGCTACTTGTATGATTTGGAAAGGTAACAGTCTTTCTGAGCCTTAGTTAATTGGTACAATGGATATAATAATAATGTTGGCCTTACATTATTGTTGCAAATTACATGAGATACCATGTGTAACATGCCTCACAGTGTGGCAGGTTTTAGGTGTTCAGTTAATGTTTTTACTAAGAGTCTATCAGTTTCATGATTTCTTCATGGGAAATAAACTACAGTCTTTGCTCAGTATCCATGGGGGATTGTTTCCAGGACCCCCATGAATACCAAAATCTGCCATACTCAAGTTCCGTAGTCAACCTTGTGAAACCCACAGACGCAAAAAATCAGCCTTCTGTATACTCGGATTTCCCATCCACAAATACTGTATTTTCCTTTCATGTTTGGTTGTGGATGCAGAACCCACTGGTTTGGAGGGCCAACTGTATGTATTTAGAAAAACCTGTGTATAAGTGGACTTGCACAGCTCAGACTGTGTTGTTCAAGGATCAACTGTAATTAACTGTAGTTGTTACTATTAGTATTTTGGTTCTAAGCAATGCTATATAATAGAGCATTTAATGAACATTAAACTGTTTAAACTATCACTCCAAATTCTGTTTGAATCATTTTAATTTACACTACTTTTTTTTATTGTTGTAAGCTATGAAATAAACTAGATCCTAAAGAAAGTGTTAACCACTATTTAGCCCCTTAATTTCAATTAGGTTTGTTCTGAACCCATAGAGCCTTAATTTCTCAGTTGAAGGAATTCACTAGCCATCTCTTAGCAACTGTAACTCTTTCTCTAACTATTCTAATTTTTACGCCGTAGAGAATGTTCCAACACTTTGTATCCACAGCATTGGCTTTCATTTAATCATAAGATCTTCACCCAGTTTTTGTCCTTTATGTGAATTTGAGGAGGCTTGGCATTTGATGGTTATTGATAGCCACAGGAGTTTTTCAATAGAAAATGGGTTGTCTCTTGCTCTTTTAAGAGAAGAGATAGGAGAGACAGTTACGTTTTTATATGTATGAAGTATCTTTTACTTATGTTTAGGATAGAGACAGCATGAAGAAAGGAACGGTGAAAAGATACAGGGCAAAAGACTTAAGACCTGAGTTTGTCAGAACATGAGATGAATAAAACTTTTGTCTTTTGCATTAAATTTGGGCTGCAGACATTGAACATAGATTTGCATTGTCTTTATATATAAACTAATAGAGGTCTTTTAAGTATATGAACCTAACACATCAGCAAACATTTCTTGATCTTTATTGTATAACAAACACTCTATGAGCATAGGACAATTTCTTTTTTTCCCAGGTTGTTATGGTTAAAAGATATGGTTATAAAGAACAGCTTATTACCCACAGGAAACATAAGATACTATGAATCTTGCTATTTGATATAAATATTTTCATTACAGTTTTGTTCCAGTGATGGTGATATTCAGACTCTAAAAGATAAGTTCTGTTTCTTCAAAAAGCTTCTAACAAGGATTATTCTTTAAAACTGAAGAAGAATAAACTAAAATTTGCCTATGTTGAAATTAAACTAGTTCTTAAATTCACATTTGCTACTATTTTAACACAGATCAATTTATGTAACTATATAGCATTTTGAGCAAAGGAAAAAATAGCTGAATTTGGATTTGTTAAAATAACCCCCACCTACCTGCTTTACATAAATTTCTTATAGGTGGTTAGGAAATCTAATTGGTTTAATGAATATTAATGTTTGCACAAGTCTCTTGTTTGTTTATTCCTTAAATCCATTGTGTCAGCTCTTTTCCTGTTAGCCTGTGGAGCAGGAACTGATCTGTGAGTTTAACACATTGACTGCCACACTGGAAAAAAAATTTTTTCCTTGGGGACATGGTGTCTTATTATGAAAATAGAATAAAAACTTCAAAAACAATCCTTTCTAATTTAATGAAAACTGTGTTATTTTTTGTTTTCTGTGCATGACTTACATGCAACTGGAAAAATAGTTCCACGGGGCTCCCAAGGTGAAGAGACATATGAGTTACATATGCTTCATGAGGCCTCAGGCTCAAAACTAGCATGAGTTAAATACAGCTCACATGGTAGTTAATCTTAACCCTATAATTGAATGACTTTCTATATCAGTGCCTCAAAAGATAGCACCAGTTGTATTCTATTGTATTTGACAAATAATATGCTAAAGTGAAATGAGAGTATGAAAATGTGTTTTTGTATTTGTAACCAATATCAGAGTGTAATATTTAAATTATTACATTCCTTTTTTAATAGACTTTTTTTGAACAGTTTTAGTTTTACAACAAAATTGAGCAGAAAATACATATACCTCCTGCTCCCCATCCCCAACAACCTCCCCCACTGTAGACACCCACACCACAATGGAACATTTGTCACAATCAACAAACCTACACTGATACATCATTATCACCCCAAAGTCCTTAGTTTACATTAAGGTTCTCTCTTGCTGTTGTACATTCCATGTATTTTGACAAATTCATATCATGACATGTATTCACCATTATAATATCATACAGAATAGTTTCACTGCCATAAAAATTCTCTGTGCTCTGCCTGTTCATTCCTCCTTCCTCCTTAACCTCTGGCAACCACTCATCTTTTTATTGTCCCCATAGTTTTGACTTTTCCAGAATATCATATGGTTAGAATTATACACCAACTAGCTTTTTCATATTGGCTTCTTTCACTTAGTAATATGCATTTGAGATTCCTTCATGTCTTTTTTTGTGGCTTGATAGCTCATTTCTTTTTAATGTTGAATAATATTCCATTGTCGGGATGTACCACAGTCTATTTATCTGTTCACCTATTGGAGGACATCAGACATCTTTGTTACTTCCAAGTTTTAGTGATTATGGAAAGGCTGCTATAAACATCCATGTGCAGGTTTTTGTAGACATTTGTAGACATGAGTTTTCAGCTTGTTTCAGTAAATACCAAAGAACACGATTGTTGCATATGGTAAGAGTATATATTTTTTTTGGTAAGAAACTGCCAAACTGCCTTCCAAAGTGGCTGTTCCATTTTGCATTCCCACCAGCAACGGATGAGAGTTCCTGTTGTTCCACATCCTCACCAGCATTTAGTATTGTCAGTGTTTTGGATTTTGGCCATTCTATTAGGTGTGTAGTGGTATCCTCTTGTTTTAATTTGTAATTCCCTAATGACAGATAACGTTGAGCATGTTTTCATATGCTTATTTACCATCTGTTTATCTTTAGTGAGGTGTCTTTTGCCTTTTTTTTTTTAAATCAAGTTAATTTTTCTTGAGTTTTAAGAGTTCTTTTTATTTTTTGCTAACAGTCCTTCATCAGATGTGTCTTTTACAAATATTTTTCTCCCAGTTTAAGGTTTATCTTCTCATTCTCTTGAATATTCCTTTTTTTGTTTTTAGAAATATTCTCAGTTTTGAGCACATCTTCTAAGCTTTTTACAAATTTTGCATCTATGAATTATAATATCATAAAGAATTTGACCTTTTAGAACTTCATGTTTGTATTCCATATACACAAAACATTGATTCCACCTATCAGTATTTCCCCATCAGACTTTCAATTTACTTTCCTGAGACATGAAATAAGTATGCCTTGGTAAATTTTTTTACTCTATACTGCCATTCATGCCAATATAAGGATGTGGCAAATGAGCCATGAGGAACATAAGGTTATTATCCTATTGAGAAAACACTCATAAAACTTTCTTTCTCTTCCCAAAAAACTGTCAACTGATTTCATATGAAACACTGGAAAATGCTAGTATTTCATATTCCTTTACAGAGTGGTGCTCTGTTCATCAAAGATATGTATAGGGTTTGGTAATTTACTTAATAATTTCATATCTTTAAGACTCACAGAATCCTACAAATCCTACAAAATCCTACAAGATGTGTATAGGGTTTGGTAATTCACCTAATAATGATTTTGTTTTTCTAAGACTCAGAATTCTACAAATTGAGTGATTTAGTTTTTTCATTTTATAGCCTGCTTTAAAAAGAGAAAAAAATTTATGTGAAAATGTAACCATCATATTTTATAATTCTATTTGTTATTTGCATAAGAGTGGCAAAAATCAGGATGATTTAATCTTTTAGTCAGAGGAATATATCTATAATATTATAAGAATTGAGTGTTGTCTTACCCTTCTCCATTATTAAAATAAAGTTCTTGTTCTCTGCCTAATTGGGTTTACAGATAGTATTTCCAGACCTTGGTTATTATGTTAATTCACTGGCTTCTTTCATTGAAATGGATCAGATTTCTGGCAAACAAGCCCACTGACCTCCCTAACCACTGTTTTCTTCTCTGTTCCAAGGAATAGTAAATACTAAGCTTGAAATGAGGGGAGACAGCCTAGACAGAGTATAAAATGGAAAGAAAAGCTGTTCATAAACAAGAAAACCAAAAGAATTTAGGCAAACAGGGAATAAATCTATTAAATGAATTGAGGTTTTGTTTTTGTTTTTTTGTCCTGGAAGCTTTACCTTTTTAATGAAGAATAACACATGGATTGTGGTTTGTAATCACAATCCAGAGAGGATAAGTTTGGCTAATATAATTAGTTTTTTTCCTTTACTTTTTTTTTAGACTTGTTTTACATAAAAGAATATATAAGATAGCAGTTTATATTTTTCTTAGATATTTTCCAGAGTAATCAAAAGCTTAGAGAAAATAGTCCTTTATGAACAAGTTTAGTTGTATGAGTTTTTTTTTTAATTGGAAATTAATGCTACAGTATATGATGGCCTATTGTTGGAAATTACAAGTAAGTAACACTATTACAGTACTATATGCTATTTTAGAAAAAAAATAGACATGGTTTAAGTATATTTTTAGTTCTTTATAATTTTTATTACTGTTTGTAATCTGTTTTCTGAAGTAGAAGTTAATAGAAATTTTGTTATTTTGAAAATTATATTTAGCATTTTAAAAAAATTATCAATGAATTAATAGAAACAATTTGTACTGACATGAGATATTGATTATATTGTGTGATTTTCCAAGGCAGAATAAAATTTAGGCATTAAAGCAGCCTCCTGTATTTGTTGTATTGGTATATTGATGAGAATGTACCTACATTTTTATTTATTTATTAAGGTTTTTATAGGATAGCAAATAGGTATTTTTTTTTTGCTTTTGATATTTTTATGATGATATATTTTCATTATAACAGAACAAACCATTAGTATGCAAAGGCTTACCCTTACTTTGGAGATGTTGTACACTCAGAGTGGAAGGATTGTGCAGATTTAATAAATTGGCAGGCCCAAAGGTGGCCATTATATGTTCATGTTTTCCCTACCCCAGAACTCATTTGTTTCAGATTGACAGAATCAAACTTATTAATTTACTACATCACATTTTTTTTTCTGCTAGAATACAAAAACTGGTCTTATTGTAAGACATCTTCAAATCTGCATCTATAAAAATGTGTCTTTCTTTAGGATGTGTCTGTTCTTTGTGAACAGGGTTATTTTTAAAGTGTGTTCTTTATAAGTGTGTGAAGTTATATTCTTTGAAATTCATTGCTAGGAACATCCTTAAAGACAAGAAAAGACTTCTCAAATATTACCTTAGCATTAGTTTATCTAAAATACTTTGTATTCACAGGAAGAACAGGCAGCAAAATTGAAAGCTGAGAAGATCAGAGTTGCCCTAGAGAAAATTAAAGAGGCACAAGTGAAAAAGGTGATATGTGGGCTTTTTCCTGGGTTGAGATTTTTATCAGTTTTATGGATTTATAAAGAATTACTTTGTTTATAAATGTATCCCTATGATGTGGAGAGAGAGAAGAGTTTTTCTTCCTAATAATATATTTTTACATGTATTTTTTGTGGGTAAAATGCATTATAATAGAAGTAATTTTCTGGTTCTAAATTCTCCTTAAAGAGTAAAACAAAGTCTTAACATTATAATCTTACCTGGTATGATATTTTTTAAATGCCTTAAATTTATTCAGGTGGATTGATGTCTGGTTTTTAGTGTATCTTTCGTGCATAATAAAGTCATTATTTGTGTTTTAGTTTATTTTTAAAAACATTAATCAGAATATTATTCAATATTAGAAGAAAGCCTTTTCTAGAATGCCATTTTTTGGTGTGCATTTACTTTCCTTTTTACCTGTTATAGCTGGTGATTAGAGTCCACATGTCTGATGACAGTTCCAAAACAATGATGGTGGATGAGAGGCAGACAGTGAGACAAGTGCTGGATAACCTGATGGACAAATCCCACTGTGGTTATAGTCTAGACTGGTCACTGGTGGAAACCATTTCTGAATTACAAATGGGTAATATCATTGTTTCTAATTTCTATGTAATTGCAACAGTTTTCATATTGATAAAAGCATTTTGAGATATCTTTATATTTTTTTCTATAAAATTACCTTTTATAATTTGGCTTTTTTACATTTTTTTATGAAATACTTTGAAAGTTTTTTGCATACAAGATCATTTCTAGTCCATTTCAGACTTTACAATGGCTAAAACAAAGTTTTTTAAAAAGGTAACAAAATACTTTTTTGTTTCAAATAAGAACTACATAGATTGGTGCATTTACTAGAGGCCATTATGTTTATTTGCATTTGTACTGAAGTCTTTATACCAGCATTTGACTTTCAGGAAAAACATGAAGCACATCAACAAATTTCAAAGAATACTATCTAGAACATGTTCTCAAACTCCAGGGCTCATGTGATCCTCCCACCTCAGCCTCCTGAGTAGCTAGGACTACAGGTGCACACCACCACGCCTGGCTAATTTTTTTATTGTTATTTTGTAGAGATGGGATCTCACACTGTGTTGCCCAGGCTGCTCTTGAATTCTTGGCCTCAAGCAATCCTCCTGCTTCAGCCTCACAAAGTTCTGGTATTACAGGTGTGAGCTACTATGCCCAGCCTAGAACATGTTCATTAACATATGTTCAATATATAGGACATGTTCTTTGATTCCTAATTTGGAAATTAGAAGATACAGCTGTGTTTAAAGTTAAACATCACTCATGGATTAAAGAAGAAATAATCCTGGAAATGTTTTAAATGCCAAGAACTAAGTCCCTACCATTGGAAATACTTGATATTGAAACTTATAAAATGCAACTAATGTGTTTCATTTTTAAGAGTAGGCTGGGAAAAGGCTTAAGGCTGAAGAATGATGTGCTATTAATACAAGTTGGACGACCTAGATTCTAGTCCTAATTCTTCTGTATGTCAGCTGTGTGCCCTTGGTTAAGTCACTTATCATCACTCAGGCATGTTTCCTTACTTGAAAAATAAGGGAAGACCAGATAATCTCCAAGGGCCAAAGGCTGTAGTATGGCTTAAGATTCTGTGGTTCTGATGTGAATTACCTCACAAGGTTTCGTGTCTTTCATGGAGTTCTGAAGAATGCTAACAAAATATTGATATTTTATTTTGGAACAGAGAGAATCTTTGAAGACCATGAAAACTTGGTTGAAAATCTTCTTAATTGGACAAGAGATAGCCAAAACAAGCTTATATTTATGGAGCGTATAGAAAAATATGCACTTTTCAAAAACCCACAGGTAAGACTGAATAACTTACAGAAGTCAGGGTTTTTAAATGTATATCTTATTCTCTGACTGCCAAGTTAATAGAGTTAAAAACTGGCAACCACCTGGCTGGAGCAATGTAGCTGCAAAACCTATAGGAGCATTTACTGCTACTACTGAGGTGGAAAATCAGCTGGGGCTCAGGGTTCCCAGTCCCCCAGAGCCAGATGGGCCGAAAGCTTTTGGAAGCAGAAGTATAGCTCCAGAGAGTTACCAGGTCTCTCCCCCGTAATCCAGAGCTGTGTTGAACCCAGCTGTTTATTTGGTGAGTTTCTCATCTCTTCAAATAAAAGTACTTCTCTACTTCAGCCGTTTATCCAGTTGACAATTTTTAATTCCTTTTTGGAATTATTCTTTTTTAAATCCCAGTAACCTTGAATATAAGTGGCACCACATTCTAATATATGTTACCTTGATTTATTTGGCATCTTTCTTTATTCCAAAATAATGTTTGAGTTAATACTTCCCAATACCAAGATATTTTATAAAAATCAGTAGGTAAGGAAAAACAAGAATTATACAATAAAAAGTAGTAATGAGGAAAAATATTAATAGCAGCAGTGTTAAAGTTATTGAGTAGTTATCTCTCAGATGGCTTAATTTATGACACATCTTTTCTGGGTGTTTTAGTGAAAAATACATATTTGGGAGTATCAATTGATCTTCCTAGGCAGTTGTGAAAAATAATTATAATTAGCTCTCTGTAGGGTAGAGGTTCTGCATCCATGGATTCACCCAACTGCAGATCGAAAACATTGGGGAAAAAAAAATTCCACAAAGTTCCAAAAGCAAAACTTGAACTTGCTGCATGCTAAGTACCACATTGAATGAATCCAGTGAATGAAGTGATGGGTAGGCTTTGGACTAGGTGTAATCTAGAGATGATTAGAGTATACAGGAGGATATGCATAGGTAATATGCAAATACTACACCATTTTATATAAGGGATTTGAACATCAGATTTTGGTGTCCAGGGTAGTCCCAGAACCAATCCCATGGATACAGAAAGACAATTGTATACTAATGATTAGAATTCACATTTCAGTTGAGTCAAGCAAATGAGATCGTATTCTCAGAGAATACGATTTCTTTGTAAAAATTAGCCAGAACATAAATTTAATTTTAATTAAATTTTCTGCATCTGGTGAACATATTTTAAGGAAATTTGCCTTATTGTGTTTAGTAATTTTTTAATCTTTCAGACCCTTTACATATAACTTCCATTCAATATCCCAAAACATATTTGCCAGCTGTTGCATGTACTATCACCTCACAATTTGGAGGAGGGCAGTTTATAGAATGATTCATGACAAATGGATAGGCAAGGAGAAGGCTGGTGTGAAGCATTTTAGTGATGATGCCGTAAGCAGGGAGCTTTTCGAAGGAGTACTCCCCTCTACACCAACAGAAGTTAGAGTCTGTTTCTCTAGTAGAAGTTATAAACACACTCGGGCCAAGGGAATAATAGAATGGGTTTATCCTGTAACTTTCATTTATTTGTTTTTCCAGAATTATCTTCTGGGGAAAAAGGAAACAGTTGAGATGGCAGATAGAAACAAAGAAGTGCTGTTGGAGGTATGACCCCTCCCCCACCTTTCTGCACATTTTAAAATTATTAAACACCTTTTCGAAGTCAAGTATGTCAGTGCTCTATATTTGTAGTTACAATTGTTAACTAGAAAAGCCTATGTTCTCTGATAACTGTGTGAACATGTTAAGCCACTGAAGACTGTTTGAAAAACTGTTGTTTTGCCAAGCAATATCTAGTGAACTAAAAGGAGAAATGAGTTTTTAGGGGCTGCCAAGTCGGGGGGACGGCTGGTTGTTGAAGGATGTGGTTGAACTGTTTTTATCTGCTTACCCAGAGAGAAATTTGAATATAATTAGCTGTTCATAAAATATTTCAAGCCTTTGTCTTAAATAACTCAAATAATTTAAAAAATCATAATCATATTTGAGAAAATCTCATTTTGAAGAGTAATAAATTAAAACATAATTGAATTTTTGGCTGATTTTAAAGAACTAAAATCAAAGAAGTTAGTGTGCATGAAAACCCAAATAAACTCTTACTTATCAGTTAGGAAAATGAAGATCAGCAGGTGGCTTTCATAGTGATACTAGCTACAATTAAATAAAATTTCTCTTTATAATTCCTAATTTTTCTGTACTTTGGGGAGAAAAATTAATTTCGGCTCAAAATGTCCTGTGTTAGTGTTTAGTGAGGATTTCTTTTGTCTTATAAATACATGATTGATTTTAATATTAGATTTTTACCTACATATAGACAATAGAATTCAGAATTTTGAGTTTATGTTCCTTCTAACCTAGTATTAAATATTTTTAAAATAAATGTCTTCTGTCTTAGAATCATACAAATTGATAGTTTTTAAATTGTTGAAGTTTAATCATTTGGCATGTTGCTTTCTTTTAAAATATATTCTTATTTAGCTTGACAGCTAATCTAAATGTGTTGTTAATTTGGAAAAAAGGAAATCTAATGCTTATGTTATCCTTGACACTTTTATTAAATTTGGTATAACTATGCTGTTTACAAATGCATTTAAAATACCGTTGTATGCAACTCGGTTGATGTTTCAGGTTTTTCTTCAGAAGATTAGGTGAAAGTTTATAGGTAAAAAATTCATTGTTACATGTATGACTGGCATTTTTACTTAAACGTTTTAGGATTGCCATAGTAGTTCCAAAATAAATTCATATTATATTTAGAATAGAAAGTACTAATCAAGGTAAAATTAGCAGCTTAGTTAAAACCATTTTGGTTCAATAACCATGTCATGCATTTCACAGGGGTGAACACAACTTTGTTCTGAGAATTCAAGGATCATAAGTCTTTCCAAATTACCTTGTTATTTTAGGAATGTTTTTGTGGAAGTTCTGTAACTGTACCAGAAATTGAAGGAGTCCTTTGGTTGAAAGATGATGGCAAGAAGTCTTGGAAAAAGCGTTATTTTCTCTTGCGAGCATCTGGTATCTACTATGTCCCTAAAGGAAAAGCAAAGGTGTGTCCCTTCTGTTGGCTTTTTAACTTCTTTGTTATACTACTAATTGCTTTTAATTTGTAGTGAATTTGCTGGCAAGGTGAACTCAGGCTATGATTTATTTCAACTCTTATACGGTACACAGAATATTGCTTTGTTTATTAATCTGTAAAGAAGAGGAAACCTCCAAATTTTCACTTCTCTGGTTGTTAGTTGGACCTATCTTAATTCTTGTACCAAATTTGAAATCATAGTTTTATATACTATTTTTTAAGCTTTTTACGATCTCATCTAGTCTTTACAACAATCCTCTGAGCTTATATTGCTATCCCTATTTAACTGATGAAGAAACCCCCAGTTGAGAATCCCTGTACTTGAAATATGTGTTATGGGCACTGAACTACTTGATATTTTCTTATTTTTTCCTAAAGAGCTCTGTTATACTATTTTGTATTTAATATGCTATATTTATAGTATTAATATCTTTAAAACGTGATGTTTCCAAACAAGTCAGTGTTCTTATGAATGGCAAGACAGTAAGTGAAAAGTTACAAAAAAATGCCTTTTTTGTTACTTTGTGGATTAAAGAAGAAACATTTATAGAGAATCTCATTGTCTTCTGCAAAAGAGCAGTAATTTCTAGGTTGTATTAGTAAAGTTTTGATTCTTAGCTATAAACTGTTAACAAGTATGATATCTGGTTTGCACATTATTATCAATTTGGTCTTTTGGGCATTTTTATCTTAGGTCTCTCGGGATCTGGTGTGCTTTCTCCAGCTGGATCATGTCAATGTTTATTATGGCCAAGACTATCGGAACAAATACAAAGCACCTACGGACTATTGTCTGGTGCTAAAGGTAAACACATATCTCTTTTTTAGGAATTTTAATTAATGTTGGACATAAGAGCAGGTTATTGAACATTTTAGAATGGTTTGGATCTCCATCAAGTATACTATTTTTGCTTTATTCTATAGGTTTAAAATGAAATGGGGAAGGGTGATAAGGAAAAGCCCCATATGCTGTATCACAGCTGACCTTAGCCAATTAGCCCTAATTAGGGTAATGCTAAGAAGGAATGGCTACTACATTGTAAGCTTTACATCATATAAAATATATTTGATTATAAATTTGAGACTCTTATTTAATAGCAGGCTTATTTTTAAGCAGAGCCTGATGTGGATCAAATGTATTTTGTGTTTTCGTATGTATTTTGTCTTTTCCTGTATCTACTCAGCAGAACCATCAGAGGGCACTGTGCCCAACTTCAAACTGGACTGGCTTTCATCTGGTCCAGAATTGGCTCTCTTTTTTTTACTCTAAACTGTAGCCATGACAGCCCATGTGTGTATTATCTGTGGGCTGTTTTTAGGGAGTCTTTTTTTCTTCTTTATCCAGGCTTTTGAGCTTCTCACACTAATTGTATCTGTACTTTTGAGACGATCTGACATTTTAAGCAAATTTTTAGTTATCTATTGAATCACTGATAAAGACAACATACAAAAATTAAGGAAAATTATGGGGATGATTAAGTTTTTCTCACTGGCTCCATCTTTGTGACTCCTTGATAGCTACTTAGGTCTATATGTTTGTATCATGTTTGATTTCACTTTTCTCTGACAATTGTCACTTGGGTTTAAGGAGTACCATTTGTTTAGGATTTTGAGGTAGAGTTTTGATTGCTTTGATAAAATTAGGATAATTATATAAACCTTTTGCTGAAGAACACCACTATATCATGTAGGTTACTTTCAGGAGCAAATAATTTTTTTTGACTGTGATTGTAGAGCGTCTCTTTTATTAATAGTTAACAGAGTTATAGTAATTATCTGTCTAAAGCTAATTTTTTGCATAAACAGAAAAAATAATCTGATAGCACAAAAGTAATCCAGAATTTCTTATTTTATTGTTAAATATTTCTATTCTCAAATTGTTTACCTTTTATCAGAGAATGCATGTTTTCCAAGTCAGTGTCATTTTAAAAATGAAACGATGACCTTTCTTAATAGCTATTCATCTGTTTTGGGAGCAATTTCATTATGTATTCTTTTTGGAGTCTTTAAGAGGCTTAAATGTTGAGCTTCTGGTTTTTAGCAATGAATCTCCTCCATACTTCCTCTTAGCCTTTGTGTAGTTTTAAAAGTAATAGCATCATATTGTGGGGAAAAGAGGAGAGGCAGAAACTTCAGAGGAGGAAGATTTTAATAAAGCAGTAGTATGACAGAGTACTTAAAACTGCGTGCCCTGAAATGAGATCTTATGGGTTCACATTCCAGTTCTTTCATGTGTTGGGAGCAACTTTGAGTGCTGTCTTAACTCTTTTGCCTTGCTTTCTTCTTGGAACATGGAGGTAATAATATGTAACTCAGGGTTTTCATGAAGACCAAATGAGCTAATATATATGAAATATTCCACATAATGTCTGGTACATAGTAAGTGCTCAGTAAATGCCACTATTAATAAAATAATAGTAGAACAGGCAATCTCCAGAGGTATTGGTACAGAGCCTGTATGACCATAAGGAAAGTGATGAATGCCTTTATTATGGGGGTAGGAACGAAAAGAATTTTTGAGATTCTAAAAGGAATTTTAAACTAGCAAGTAATCTGATGCTTGACTTAAAAATACTCAAATAATTACACTATAGTATTCTTCACAGTATTTTCTGGATCCCCAGGTTAGACAGACAAGGAGGGAAAAGTAGAGGATAATTTCTCTTTGATTTTTCCCTAATGTTATATTGATAAAAAACAAACCAAAAAACCCCACTTTATGTAGAGAACGAATAGAAGCACACATGCACACTCAAGTCAGGGCTTCTGCTATAGGTGAACACCCATGCAGCCAAGAATGGTTTGTAAATCGCCATAAAGGGAGGGGGCTGTTGAAGACTGGGAGCCATCACTAGTAGCTTGTTCCGATCTCTGAACCCTGCCTGGTAGGCAGAACCTCCATGAAGCAGGAGAACAGTGTCTTAAGTCCTATTTGGCAACACTAAGAAAGCTCTTTTCAGTCAGCCTATTTCATCTTCTGCACAAACGATGGCTTCTTAAGGTCAAGAACATTTTCTGTTTTGCTCATCACTGTATCCCAAAACTATTCAGCATCTGGCAAATAGTTCTTGCTCAGTAAATATATGTTGAATAAATAAATGAGGTAAAATTCGTCTTCCTTCTTTTATAGAAAAATATATACTCTTCTACCTATCCTCCTTTGCTCTTTCAAGATTGCTATGGTGGTTTATTATAATGTGATTTACTATGGACAAGAAGCATATTCCAAGAGAGGACCTAAATTGTCAGGAGAGAAAACTGCTAGTTATTGTTTTGCTAACCTCTTATTGTTGAGGGTTTATTGTTTAAAACTGACTGTAGTCTTCAACAAGAAAGTTGGTTTTAGTATTAAATGTTATTATAGGAGCTGAGCTCTATAAAGCAAATGGATTTACATTTTTTTCTTTCATTGTAGACCAGTGATTGATCTTTAGCAATGCAGATACATAGCTTTTATTGGTGGCCGTTCTTGCTGGATTGAGAATGTATGCAAATTGCTTATTTTTATTGATCTCATGGGTTTCCACGACAAATGAATGTAATTGGGGAATTTGGGAAAGCTGAATTCTTTTAAAGCTCCTTTCTTTCTTATAGTTGAACATAAATTTAAAATTTTTTCTAGGCAAAATATAGAAATTTTTTGTTTTGGTTTTCAGAATAACTGAAAAGGGAAGTAGTAATCATAAATCATTACATGCAAAACACGAGTGATTAGGGCTTTTCTTCCCAAGGAACTAGTGGTTGAGGCTAAGTGGAGTTAAAACACCTGTTCATATAGCCAAGGTCAAGTCAGCCCCCTCCCATTCAAGCCTCAACTGAAAAGTACGGTGGATTGAGAAAAGTAAATCTTACAATGCTGTTGAAAGTTGCTCTTCCCCCCAGAGGGCACATGCTGTGGTCCTGCAATTTGTTAGAGAGAGGGGCCTATGGAGCAGTGCTCACCTCCCTCCACCACAGTAGCAGGTATGACTGTGGACCCTTGTCTCACTCAGGTGCCACACCTGAGCTTTGTATACCCAGCCCAATTATTTACCTCCAGACAAGCACTGGAAACTTTACCAAAGACTCTCTCTGATTTGGAGTCTTCTGAATTCATGATTTCGGTGGGATCAAATTGAAATCAAACATT
Source organism: Cheirogaleus major (assembly GCA_963574435.1). NCBI lineage: Eukaryota > Metazoa > Chordata > Mammalia > Primates > Cheirogaleidae > Cheirogaleus > Cheirogaleus major. The sequence continues at coordinate 32,323 of CAUYPO010095160.1, forward strand.
CTCTTCCCTTTTCGTAGTCTTATAGATCAAAAATTCTACTGACTTTGTTACCCTTAATGGACTTTGTTTCTTTGAAACGTAGAAGGGATGTTTGGAAATTTCCCAGAATGTGAAGGTTTATTTTAACGTAGACATCTTAACATAAAATTTAACACAAGTTTCTTTCTCATTTACTTTGTTAAAATACATAAGGGCTATTTTATTTGGCTTTACATCCATATCAGAAGTATAAGTTGTTTGGCCATTATGTTAATGGCCTATAACTTGTCAGGATATGTTTAAGCTTTGATAGAGTTTGTTTTTCTTTAGTTCTCTAGGGGACTTAGTTGGATTTTGCCTTTAATCTTGCAGCACCCACAGATCCAGAAGAAATCTCAGTATATCAAATACCTTTGCTGTGATGATGTGAGGACTCTGCATCAGTGGGTCAATGGGATCCGCATTGCAAAGGTAGGGTTTCTTTGGATATGATGAACGGAATAATGAGGTGTTTGATGGTATAATTTTGATTGTCACAACAGTTATTCTGATTGTTTCATGTTCATAATTTTGCCACTGTCGAGTTTTCTCAGGCCCAAGTTTCATGTTTTAAATGTTGTCTTTTCTCCTTGTTGATAGGGATAAAGCTTTTGATAGTTGGTATCCAGGGATGAATACTGCTGGCAAAAGCTTGTGTAGTGTCAAAGTGATTTATTTTGGCTTTGGAGAATGCATTATGTGATTCTTACATAGCAGAGTTTAGCAAAAGCAAAATAAATTTTTAAATTACTTTAGGTCATGATCATTTACCAACCATATTTTGAACAGTATCCTAAAAAGTGCTGAGAAGCTGGCACTGAACCAAGAATTTGGAATGGGGAAAAAATATGTTTATATTTGTAATGAACATGTGAATCATGAACAATGAACAATTGAATCAAGTCAATTGTTGACTTCTTGCAGCTCCTCTAAAAATGAGGAAAAATAAGAGTAGATTAAAATTTATTGGTATTAAAAGAATTTTTGCAGTATTATAAGTATTATTTTTAATTCAAATTTTAATTGTTATGAATCAATAAACAAAATGTGTCCCCCTTTCTACCTCATCCTTCTGTATCATACCCAGTAAAGTTCAGATGTCACCATTTACTCCTTTTGTTTAGTATGGGAAGCAACTCTACATGAACTATCAAGAAGCCTTGAAGAGGACAGAGTCAGCTTATGATTGGACTTCCTTATCCAGCTCCAGCATTAAATCAGGATCCAGTTCTTCCAGCATCCCAGGTAGTTCAAAATGCTTCAAAGCACTATTTTCCTGCCAATATCAAAGTCTCTACAGAGACTGATAGGTAGACCTAGAAATTTCAGCTTGATTATTGAAAACCAGGGTCATATCTATTTTTAAAGTATAATCAATAGATGCTTTTTTTTGTTTGTTTTTGAGACAGGCTCTTATACTGTCACCCAGGCTGAAGCACAGTGGCATCATCATAGCTCACTGCAGCCTCCAACTCTTGGGCTCAAGCAATCCTTCTGAGTAGCTAGGAGTATAGGCACATGTTACCACACCCATTTTAAAAATTTTTTTAATTTTTTTGTAGAGACAGGGCCTTGCTGTGTTGCCCAGGCTGATCTCAAACTCCTGGCCTTAAGTGGTCCTCCTACCTTAGCCTCCTAAAGTGCTAGGATTATAGGTGCGAGCCACTGTACTTGGCCTGATTTTTTTGTTTTTGATTTTTAGAGGGAACAATATCATGGGCTAGTTCCACAAATGCATTTGAAATGAAAAATCAGTATGTAGACTTAGAAAGCCAGGATTCATGTTATTTATAAAGTTTATTGAAAACTCACACAGCTGAAAAACAACTACTGATGCATAATTTGGAGTAAAAAGTTTCTTGGAGAGAGTCTTCATACTCAAAATCCATGATGAAGCTGCCTTCCTTCCCCACAGGTTTCCTGACATTTCAGGGGATTGGAAATAGCTAGAGCTGGTCCAGTATCACAGTTAAAGAAAGCCATTCAAGTCATCAAACTTTCTAAAATTTTCACAAGAAATCAGTGATACTCAAAAGGTGCTTATTTTCAGATTCCCACATCCTTTAAGCTAGTGTGCTGTGATTACTTCTTAAGATAAATGCTTCTTTCACTTCACAATGTTCCATGAATGATATCCGTGTCATCTAAAAGCAGAATTTTTTAATTGTTCTCACACCATATGTGATAAAAGAAATAATTACTTTAAGTAGTATTTGATTAAAAACTTATATGACTCAATAATTAAGTAAAAACAAATTATTATACATACACAGGTTTGTGTGTGTATATATGTATATTTCCTAGTTTTGTCCACTGAGAGGGCCTAAAAGCAGTGACACCCAGTAACAATGAGAAAACCCAGTGCCTAGATCATGGTTTCTAATACTATTCTCCAGAAAAAGGGCTCTTATAGAAATTGTGGACTGATGATAGGGCTATGGCAGAGAATATATACAAGATAAGCCCGGAGCATCTTGCAATGCCAGAGAGTAAGCGCTCAAAAAAACATAATGGGAGTATGTCAAAGGGACACAGGAGCCAACCTGAAAGAGCTCCAGTGACCAAAGCTGGAGCAATTTGAGCAATACAATAAATAATGTAGTAAAGGATTATAACACAAATTATAAACTAAATATCCATGAGTCACTGATATAAATTATTGGATAAAAAACTAGGAAGAAGAAACAACCTTCCTGTACGGAAGATTTCTAAATGATTAAGACACTTTGCCCTCAAGGAGGTAGAACTTAACTCCATACTCCCCAAGTGTGGGCTGTGCATAGTGACTTGCTTTCACATGGGGAGATGATGGGTACCTTCACAGTGTAAAAACCTTACAAACGCTACCTCAGGCAGGTGATCAAGGCTAATATCATCAGTAATAAGTCATATTGACGACAGGTACCCTTGATGTAATGTGATGAGAATGGCTTTTTTTCTCTATAGTCTTCCTCCCCAAATCCCATGAACTCAGATGATTAATCAAGAGGAAAGCATCAGACAAAGCAAAACTGAGAGTCTGCAAAATACCTGACCAGTACTCCCCAAAACTGTCAAAGTCATCGAAAACAGGAAAGTCTGAGAAACTGCTGTGGGTGACATGACAACTGTTACTTGGTATCCTGGATCAGAAAATGGACATTAGGGAAAAACTAGTGAAATCCAAATGAAGTGTGGAGTTTACTTAATACTAATGTACTGGTGTCATTTCCTGAGTTGTAACAAATGTCTTATAGTAAGGTAGCGTGTTAATTGGGGTAAACTAAAGGGAAGTAAAATTAAAAGAGGACACTTTTTTCCCCAAGGAGAAATTATTTAAAACCAAGCATATTGCTAAATAATAGGATAAACTAGATGCCAGGTATGTACAAATTCTGTGCTAAAACTGTTCTAATAGTCTGATATTCAAATACCTAATCTGTAAACATCTAAAACTATTCTAAGATAAAACATTTATTAAAATGGAGGAAAAAAAAACCCTTCCAGAACATGGATTAGGATAGGCAAGGTAAGAGTAGCAAATAGGAAAAGTATGTAGCAAAAGGAAATTAAGGGATAGAAGATTGAGAAAAGATGAATAATATTTTTTAATTTTTTAATATTTTTTAAAAAGTTCTATAGTACTTAAATCAAGCACTTTCACACATTATGATGTGGTATAGGTTTAGTGCCTTTTCCTATGCCAACATCATTCATATAGTTTGTGTAAAGTATTAAGTAGACTTTTTAATGTAAATCATAAAATCATATATTGAAGAGAGCTCAAGGATTCATGGGTTCCAGCCTCCTGTCTTATAAACTGTTGTTCAAAATATTAAATGGCGATAATAAATGAGGCTAGTGAAGTTGTGACTTTTAAAAAACTACTCAGCTATTATGTGATCAAGAAAGAAGAAAACAGAAGCTTGTATTTTTGCCCTAAGGATATTGTCTTAACTTTATCCAAAAGAGTTTGGGTTTATGATTTCCTTGTGGCTATTATCTTTGACTACTTTGGCTAACTTGGCTGATTTGCTTGCTTAATATCACAGTCTAATGATATCCACACTTCACAGACTAGATGAGATCAGTTTTAACATTTGAGTCTCCACTAGATGCCAGGCATCAAGTTAGGTGCATCCACATGGTTACCTTACCTAATCAGGAGTCCAGTGAAATAATCTTGTCAGATCCCTCAGCTCAGATGTCAGTCAGAGACACACTGTGTCCTCACAGCGTTTCCCACCAAGCCTTGCTCCCCTGAAGACTTTTCGGTGCCTTGCCTAGGAAGCCAAGGACATACATAGCACGGCTGCTGCCCTATGGGGCCAATACTTAAATCCCTAGGAAACACACTTCTCACTAGGGGGTTGAATTCTAAGTATTGTTCATTGCTAGGGAAAAGGAGGTAATCATTGTTTATAGATCTGAATTCCTAAATTACAACTCTGGGAACGGCCTGGAGCAGAGGATATTAAAAATGCTGATTCTCAAAGTAATGAAGACATGATTGAAAAAAAATTCAGACCTCCACTGATGGTTCATTAATTCTTTTACTTGTTGGAAGCAGATTTCATACAATCATGAAATCAAGTTGTCAGGATACGACTAATGTTATAGGAGTCCTTTATTGTAATTATCAGTCTCTCATGGTGAATTATTTAAAAAGAATCCAAGATTACCTAGTAACCCCAAGTCAAGGAAAGTTTTCTAGTGGAAAATACTGGCAATGTTTATAATGAAATGAGTTGAGTAAAAGTAACTTGTTGCTGTCCGACATAGCTGCGGTCCCCAACCCCCGGGGCCTCTGACCGGTATTGTCAGTGGCCTGTTAGGAGCTGGGCTGCACAGCAGGAGGTGCGTGAGCAAAGCTTCATCTGTATTTACAGCTGTTCCCCATCGCTCGCATCACTGCATAAGTTCCGCTTCCTGTCAGATCAGCAGCGGCGTTAGATTCTCATAGGAGCACAAACCCTCCTGTAAACTGCTCATGCAAGGTATTGGTTGCATGTTCCTTACGAGAATCTGATGCCTGATGATCCGAGGTGGAGCTGAGTTGGTGATGCTAGTGCTGGGGAGCGGCTGCAAATACAGATTATCATTAGCAGAGAGGTTTGACTGCACAATAAATGTAATGTGCTTGAATCATCCCCAAACCATTCCCCCCTCCACCCCGGTCTGTGGAAAATTTGTCTTCCATGAAACCAGTCGCTGGTGCCAAAAAGGTTGGAGACCGCTGCTACATAGCATTTGACCTGTGTAAAAAGATCTATCTAAATGTTCATATTCCTACTGTCAGAATAGTGACTCATTTAATCCAATTTTTTTAAAACTATTTTAAACAGAGTCTCAGTCAAATCACTCCAATCAGTCTGACAGTGGAGTTTCCGACACTCAGCCAGCAGGACACATTCGTTCCCAGAGCATCGTGAGCTCCATCTTCTCCGAAGCCTGGAAGCGAGGCACTCAGTTGGAAGAGTCCAACAAGGTAACACACTCGTTTTAATTTACATAGAAGAATCTGTAGTATTCTATGGGTTAAACTTGTTGCTCTTTTATTCTTTTATTAAGAATCCTGCCGGGCATGGTGGCTCATGCCTGTAATCCTAGCACTCTGGGAGGCAGAGGCGGGCAGATCGTTTGAGCTCAGGAGTTCGAGACCAGCCTGAACAGGAATGAAACCCCGTCTCTACTAAAAAAAAAAAAAAAAAAATAGAAAGAAATTAGTTGGACATCTAAAAGTATATATATAAAAAATTAGCCAGGCATGTTGGCACATCCCTGTAGACCCAGCTATTCGGGAGGCTGAGGCAGGAGGATGGATTGAGCCCAGAAGTTTGAGGTTGCTGTGAGCTAGGCTGATGCCATGGCACTCTAGCCTGGGCAATAGAGTGTGAGACTTGTCTCAAAAAAAAAAAATAATAATCTTATTTGGCTCTATTTCAGACTTCTCAGATCTTCACCCTTCCTTTTATAAGGGGTAAAGCTGTCTCAGACCTGTCGATTTGACTTCCCCTTGGAAATATTTGCAAATTGGCTCTAATGACCTAAGATCTCAAAAACGAAGAAAAACCCAGCAATTTAACTCTTCCATCAGTGGCTCAAACTTTTCAGAAATAACAATTTCCTCCTTTGCACCCTCAATTTGACGGTACAACACCAACTAGTGCCAATGCCCTAAATATGTTCCAGAGAAGCTGCTTACAATTATTTCTTTATCTATTAGTAATTTAATTCATTCAGACTCATTCCTTATCTTCTTTCTTTTGTGCTTTTTTGCATTTCTCTGGCATTGATGAATTTTCTCAAATTATCCCTTATGTGGAAGACTAAAGTCAAATCAGTCCCCATAAAATTTTGGATTTCTGAGTCTTGCACAGTAGATTGTTCAGTGACACTGAAGATGACTATAATTATTGCAAGACTATAATTAGAAAAATAGAGTGGTTCTTTAGCTGAGATAAGACACTGTAGTCCTCTATCAAACAGCCTCTGCAGTTGTGCAGGCAAGGGTGTGTCCTGGCTGTCGTCATTCCGGTGTGCAAGAGCTTACTCCATCATTGAGGAAGAGTAACTTCTGGACTATTTTGTTTTTACCCAATAATTTTGATTTTTGTTGTTGTTGTTCTTGTGGTCTGAATCACTTACACAGGTACATTCACAAATGAGAATTAAATGGACATTTTCCCTCAGTTTATTCCTTAACTGTGTATGTGGTTGATTAACTGGTCTTTGGGAGGACGGAGGAGCCATTAGTAGCACAGTGTGGGGTGAGGCACTTTGCTTCAGAAGTGAGTGTTTGAGAATTAGTTCTAATGATACAAAGTCTCAATACACTGACAGTTTAATTCCCTTATCAATGAGTCAAACTTTAAAAGTAATTCTGTCTCCTTTCCCCTGTTTAATCAGTTTGGATGTAGCTAGTACTCTAAAAATGTACTTAGAGAAGCTGCTTTACATAACTCAGATGTCTACAGAAAAACCCTTTGCCTCACCAAGTTATGAATGGTGAGATCCATGTGCAATTTTAAGTTATAAAACTATTTAATTATTGTATGTAAGGCCAAGGAAAACAAAGACCCAAACGTTCTGTGATTAAGAAGCCAAGTCCATCATTGCACAAAGTGTTTCAGAAAGAGTATAAACCCTGCCGTGCAGCAGTGACGACTCGAGTCTTGATCACATTGTGTATTTCTTCTCCTGTTACCTCAGTCTCAGGTGCCACATGAGAAGGCCAGCACAGCTAAGGCCTGCGCCCCTGAAGCAGCCAAGACAGGGTCAAGTTAAGGTCAGGGGCTGTTGTCTGGAAACACATTAACCTGAGTGACTCCTATAACCAAATCTTACAGACTAATGCTTTCACCTTGATGTGTAATTTTTAAGGAGACATGTGAGTGTCCTGATGGGCATTAGAATTGTGCCCTATAATGAGCCTTCTAGTCCACTAACAAACATTCTCGATTCTAATTAGATGTCAAATGTAATTGAAAACAAATGGTTTATCTTGGATCCTCACAGTTTGTTCAAAGAGCCTAAAAGATGCACCCAAATTTACTAAATCAAGGGTCCTTTCTTTCCTCTTTTCAAAAGTATTTAAATCACCATCTTGCATGATTAGCTCCATAACATAAACAACCAGATGTGGTCATTTCAGCAATGATGATGTACCCAGATGTGTTGTCAGCAGATTGTTGGCAAACCCTAGCTCCCATTTCCTGATACATTTCCTTTACTCTAGCCTTCCAACGTTTCTTCTTCTTTTCTTCTGGCTGTTTCTGTATGATACTTTTGTGATCTTTTGCCGTAATGTTTACAAAGCATTTCTTTATGTATTTTCCAGTAAAACAAATGTAAAGAATGCTCCCCCTTTACCTGCATTGCTGGACTGTGCATGTTGGATGCAAGTGTCTCACCCGAACACAAGTGTGTGTGTCAAGCTCATTCATTCCTGTGTGACTGTGCACGCCTGCTGAACATTCTCATGCCCTCATGTGCCAGCTTACTAGCATCAGAAAGCTGCCCTCACTCCTCAGGACGCCCTCCACCAGCACTCTCAAACCCAGTACAGCATCTGCTTGATGTGGATGTAGTCACGGACGGAAGGTGAACTTGAGCCGTCACATCTCCCCTTGCCCACGTCCAGCGCTCAGGGCCTTCCACAGAGGCTTCCCTTTCAGGGCAGGGTGTGAGAAAGTCATACAGCCAAGGTCAGAAATCATACATCCTGTCACCATTCAGACAGCTTTTGCATTGGGAAGTTTTTCCTAGGTGATTAGGTAGTCTAGCTATTTGAGAATACTGTTTGGTAAAATAAATTGTCTCTGTGTCCTTGTTGCCCAAATAATCAGATTTTAGCCTTCCTGATGCTGTCCATCTTTATGGTCACCACCAGCTGCTGCTTCCTTTTCATGCATGTCCCAGACTCCTTGCTTTTTACTTTTACACAATCAAAGCTTACCTCTGTAACTGTTTTGTTTATTGTTTTTTTCTCTCTCCCACCCCCTTTATGCTCTTTTTAGGCCAGAATGGAGTCTATGAATCGGCCCTACACTTCACTTGTGCCCCCTTTATCCCCACTACCTAAGATAGTCACCCCTTACACTGCTTCACAGCCTTCCCCCCCCCTCCCGCCGCCCCCGCCCCCGCCCCCACCCCCTCCCCCACCTCCACCCCCACCCCCTCCCCCTCTCCCCAGCCAATCTGCACCTTCTGCGGGCTCAGCAGCCCCCACATTTGTCAAGTACAGCACGATAACAAGGCTGCAGAATGCAGCTCAGCAGTCAGGACCCCTATTTAAGCCTCCAACACCCCCAGTGATGCAACCACAGTCAGTAAAGCCTCAGATCCTGGTGCCCCCCAATGGAGTTGTTCCACCTCCCCCTCCCCCTCCCCCTCCCCCAACCCCTGGCTCGGCTATGGCCCAGCTGAAGCCCGCACCCTGTGGCCCGTCCCTCCCACAGTTCAGCCCCCCACCTCCTCCACTGAAGATTCATCAAGTGCAGCATATTACTCAGGCCGCTCCTCCAACACCGCCCCCACCTCCTCCCGTCCCTGCACCCCTCCCTCCCCAAGCCCCCCCGAAACCTCTCGTGACCATCCCCCCACCAACCAACACCAAGACTGTGCTGCCTGTTGTGACACAAACTGCACCACCCACACCAACTCCTCCAGTGCCCCCGGCAAAAAAGCAGCTGGCTTTCCCCGTTTCTCATGTTCCACCCTCTCCGCCTGCCCCTCCTGGTCCAGTCCCCCCACCTACATTACCCAAGCAACAGAGCTTCTGTGTGAAACCCCCTCCCTCTCCACTGTCCCCCGTGCCCTCAGTGCCCTCAGTGGTGAAGCAGATTGCCAGCCAGTTCCCCCCACCTCCAACCCCTCCTCCTATGGAATCCCAGCCCCTAAAGCCCATCCCAGCAAATGTGGCCCCACAGTCCCCTCCTGCTGTGAAAGCAAAACCCAAGTGGCAGCCCAGCTCCATCCCTGTCCCCTCTCCTGACTTCCCTCCTCCCCCTCCTGAGAGCAGCCTGGTGTTTCCTCCTCCACTGCCACCACCAGCCCCAGCCCCACCACCACCACCTCCCACAGCTTCTCCTGCCCCTGACAAAAGTGGATCTCCAGGCAAAAAGACCAGTAAGACATCCAGCCCTGGGGGAAAGAAACCACCCCCAACCCCACAGCGCAACTCCAGCATTAAATCCAGTGGTTGTGCAGAGCACCCTGAGCCTAAGAGACCCTCTGTTGACAGTCTAGTGAGCAAGTTTGCACCACCGGCAGAATCAGGGTCTCCCAGCAAGGAGACCCCACCACCTCCTGCAGCACCGCCCAAACCTGGGAAACTAAATCTTTCTGGAGTTAACCTTCCTGGAGTTCTCCAACAAGGGTGTGTGTCAGCAAAAGCCTCGGTTCTGAGTGGGCATGGAAAGGACTCTGTGGTGGAATTTCCTTCTCCCCCGTCTGATTCTGACTTTCCACCCCCTCCACCTGAAATAGAGCTTCCTCTGCCCCCCATAGAGATTCCAGCAGTATTCTCGGGCAACACCTCTCCAAAAGTGGCAGTTGTTAATCCTCAACCACAGCCGTGGTCTAAAACATCAGTGAAGAAAGCCCCTCCACCCACACGACCCAAACGGAATGACAGCACCCGCCTCACTCAAGCAGAGATCTCGGAGCAGCCAGCAATGGCCACAGTTGTGCCACAAGTGCCCACCTCTCCCAAATCCAGCCTTAGTGTCCAGCCTGGATTCCTGGCTGACCTCAACAGGACACTGCAACGGAAGTCCATCACTCGGCATGGCTCACTCTCCTCCTCCCGCATGTCCAGAGCAGAACCCACAGCCACCATGGATGATATGGCATTGCCCCCGCCACCCCCTGAACTGCTGTCTGAGCAGCAGAAGGCAGGTTATGGAGGCAGTCATATATCGGGCTATGCAACACTGCGGAGAGGACCCCCTCCTGCTCCCCCCAAAAGAGACCAGAACACCAAGCTCTCCAGAGACTGGTAGCTACCATAGGACTTTATTTTCATGATATCTGTAATCTGTTCTACAATCAGCTCACCTGATCATCTGTGAATTCAGGTGTTCAGAGCCTCCTGGTATGGTGGTGGTGGTATTCAGGTAGTGTCCAGCTGTATGTATGTGTGTGTACATGTGCATGTGTGCGTATATATGTATACATATATGTGTGTGTATGTGTGTATAGAGAGAATGGGCTGAGAGTGATTCTGTTTATTTTCTCTCCTAATCTAAAAGTGGGTTTTGTGTGTTTTGGATGGAAGGGGTTGTGTGTACTGTCTCTTGTGATTTCATTTAATCTATCATGTGGATTGGACCAAAAACTTCTAATTATTTATTTAGAAGGTATTTTATAAGTGTCTGTCCATGTGTAACCTATTTGTGCATGTTGTGTAGTACATAATTAAGGAATAGATGTATAATGTGCTATTTCTCAGTTTGAGAAAACAACCAGAATGTTTGGTATATCTATAGGGCTTTTGTGTTTGTTTTTCCCCCAGTTGGCTGAAGTTAGAACTGCTTGACTGACTCTTCATTATTAAATGTGTAAATGGGGCACTTTAAATCAGGAATATCTCTCAGCTTCACAGAACGGGTAAATAGTGCAGGATGGGGAAATGTTCACAAGCGTCATCTGTATATGGTTGTGCCTAGAAAGTAAATACATGGTGTGACTAGACCATTCTAGTTGCAGTACTGCTGCAATGATCCTACCCACATCTAGGATATATTCTCTCACAGGTAAGTTCTTTGCCTATAATACACAAATAATTTAATGCTATAATCCTAGATAATTCCTTTTCAGTACTGTTTTATGAATCGTCATCAGTTTGGCTTTATGGTCCTTGCTTTGATTTGTTGTAAGAGTGTCCAACACAATATCCCTGTGTTCTGTCCCAATATATCTTTGGGTCACCAGTTAACGTTTTTATAGTGTGTGCTTTAGATAGAAGTTGATATTAGATATCTATAGACAATTGGTATATGAAATATACACATCTTGTGCCCAATATGGGACATCATTACAAAAAACACACTTTCTGAAATGCCTATTTTGTGTATTGCTCTATAGGAGGGATGATGAGAAAGAACAAAACCGGCCCCTGTGCAAATGCCATTAATCAGGTTGTATATGGGTTATAACACGTAATACATATAATTCATTAAGTACACCACTATTGTGGAGGAAAAAAAAATAAATGAGGTTTTGACAATTTCATCCATAGCTACTAGAGCTACTAGAACCCTTGCTGGTTGCAGCCCAGTTGTGGAAGTTTGTCCAGGTTACCAGGTGTTCTGATAAAGTAGTGTAATCCAAGTACAGTAAGTAGCATTACATATTATGCATGTGCAATTTGGTATAACATGGAATCATTGCTCTAAGGATACACCATACTTCTCTATGCTTTTTTTTTTCCTGTGAATTTTCCTTGGTACATGAAGAAATGTGTCCTGTCTCATCAATTAATGATGATAAATGACTGTTAGGAATAAAATGCAATCTTAGAGCTGCTCTGAAACAAGAGAATAAAAACTGGCCATCCCAGCACTTGTAAGTGAGCACATCATATAGAAAGTCTATGCCTATTATGTATAAGGATTGATTACTGATGCAAACTGCAGAAATCTTGTGACCCTGTCCCACAAGGAAAAATCGATGCCAATAAAGTGGGGCAGCAATGGTAAATAATTCGAGAAAACTTGTACTTGTAAACTTGTAAGCAAAACTTGTACTGTGTCCACAAGGTCTTACTGTAATCCACTCTCCAAGAAAACTGCAACATGGAGAGTAAGTGGCACCACTCCATTGCTACATCTCCAGCATCTCCAGGATATTGTTCAGTACGTTCATGTGGTTATGGAGCAATAAGTATATATACCATGGTGTAGTTTTATAAAGCTCTGCTTCTTTAAAAGATATTTTTTGGATCTTTCCAATTGTTCACAAAGTTTTGTGTGCTTGATAGGCTTTTGAAGTGACCTTTTAGCACATCTGCATTGTTAATTTAAGCATGCACAGCAATTTGGATATCATTTGAGTAGATTGCCAGGCTCCACCATGACTCATGAGTGAAGTAATTTCCCAGTCTTCTGCCTGCAGTTTTATATTCTAAGGATCACCCATATTTGTCGGTTAAATAGTTATTAAGAATATGAATCCTATTTCCTAAGTATTCATCCCTAGGGTTTTGCTTTGGGTTGTTTTATTATAGTGGGTTTTTTAAAATATGAAGGTGGACAATTTCAACTTTCCTGGGGGGAAAAATAATGTACCCCAATCTTCTTTCACCCATGATTAGACCCCTAAAACAACAGCCTTTATTTTTCAGTGCAGGATTTCCTGGATTTCTTGCTTGTGTCAATCCTGATGATAGCCATCCTGAACAGATACTTCTGGTATATTTTCCTGAAAAAGCAGACATCCTTTTGAACGCTAGTGATGCCAAGAAAAGAGCAGGGCCAGAGGAAGGGGGCTAAGTCATTTTTACCCCCAGTCCAGTGGCTTGTCTGACTAGCTGTTTCCCTTATATTCTCCAAGGATGGAAATGGCTATTTATTAAAACAAACAAACAAATCAAAAAGCTAAACTCTTATGCATGAAACAACTGAATTTTAAAAAATCTAAAATGGAACTTTAGGTTATACTTCTAGTGTTTTACTCCCTAGTGGGTTTTTCTTAAATTTGAATTTTTGTTGGGATGTAGGATTTTTTTTCCTGAGACTCCTCTATATCTTGTAGTTCCTCTTCTTTTCTAGTGTATTCCTGGAAAGCATCTACTGCCAGATGACATCAGTACTGTGCCTTCTTTCACTGCCTTCTGCTCGGCAGCTCTAGCCCAGCTTGGCTGCTTCAGGTCAAAGAAGGAGTCTGGACAGTTGACTTAACCATACTGAAGTCAACAGCATGGACGATCTCATCCTGCTCCGGAGAGCAGTGTAAACAGGTGCCTATCAGAGATAGTGACTTGCTTAATTAGTGACAACTTTAATTTCTACTGTAGATAATTTCAAAATTGGATCACTCTATGCTTTTAAGTTTGGGCACCAACTCTGAAGGACAAAAGAACCTATTCTCAGTAAAACAGCTTCAGGTTCATAGGTAATATAATTATTAGATGTTAGACTACTCTGTGATGAGTTTTACCAGCTTGGCTTTTACTACTCAAACTTAAAAATTTATTTTTCCCTTAGCTGCTATAATTCTCATTGGGAGAAGTAACTATTGAGGTTTTTACAGATACCCACTTAACTGTAAATTGAATTTTTTAAATTTCTGGGACTTTTTAAAATGAGAAAGATTGCAGAGTCTGAAGTTATGGAAAACTGTTTCCATCAGAAAATTTCAAATGAAGTAACATAAAGATGGGTGTTTCACAGTCCTCTAAAAAAAAAGGTGCTCCTGCCCACCGACGGCATATCTTGTAAAAAAAGGGAGGGGGGCTGTGTACTGTCATAGGTCCCCCTCTACATCTGTTTTGTCACTGGAAACAATGTTGAGTTTACCAAGAAAGAAAAAATTGGGGGATCACAGTAATTTAGTAAAGTGACAGCTCCTGAGATCAAGGTTAATAGGTGCATATCCAATTCAAGTCTCAGAAGCTGCTATTCTGGGAGAATAAGCGGCTTGTTTCAAGGATGTAAGATTATAAATTAGCCTAAAGAATATTTTAATTGATATAATCCCACAGATTTTATTCAAGTTTAAATTAAACCCATATAATCCTATATGACTGTAGGTATGATGATTCTTTCAATAAAATAGGTATATAAATTTGGGCTTATACACTTGCAAGGATGATTATTTTTTTAAAAAAACACCTTTAGATTGCAAGTACCTTTTGGCACTTTGATTTTATACACACACATACTTGACATCATCTGTATAAAGCAGTGTACCCCTAACCCTGTAGGAATGTGACCTCTTACAAAGTTGAGAGTTGATCCAAAGAGAAATGCAAGTAGAACAAAATTAAATACCTGCTGTCTTTTTAAGATTTTCCTATTAAACTTCAATGAGAACATTTCTATACCTTTACCAGTCTATCCCTCAAAGAAAATAAGTTTTCAATTCTTACTGTGCCCTTGGACAGTCTCCATGTAAAACAAATCTGAAATTTAGCTGTAGAATGAACTTGCTAGATATAAGCAAAACAACATACTTGATAGACACTTGAAGGGAAAAACTCCCCAACTGGTTTGCTCTTTGCTTGAAGTAATAAACCATTTAGAAGAGAAAACAATATTTGCTGTAATCCCCAGTGCCTTGAATTCCTTTGGCAGAATAGCATTTTTTAAAAAAATCGAAGCAAACTTTGAGGTGCTAATGAAAGCAAAGGAAGGTATTTCAAGATTTGGCAGAAATGGAAAAAAGTGATTGTCTCAAAAGAGATGGCTTCTTCTACCTAAAACGGGGTCTGGCTGCTTTTTACCAAAGACATTTAGAAAAACGAATCTAGTCATATTTTAAAGATGGCTACACTGAGATGTGAGTATGTTGATCGTGGATGGCTATTAATACCAAGCTCATGATTGTGGAAGCCTCAACCTCTTCTTAGGCAGTAAAACATGTCTACAGCACTTAAGGGGGAGGGGAAAATCCTTACATTTTGGAAACTGTTCATTTGTTCCTTAAATTTATTGTAACCTAATACCAAAAACTGCCATTTTTCATGATTCCCCACCTCTTAAATTTTTTTCTCTACTTGTAAATAATCCCTCCTACAAAAACATTAACTGGAATGTTTCAAATGATTTTGCTTAATTATCAGCCACTCATGAACTCTTACAGAATGTACATTTAAGATAAAACATCATTAGCTTGTGCTAAGTGTTGTAAAAACATTGTTTACTGTTTTAAAGGAAAATTGCACATTATATTTAACTGGGATTGCTCCTTCCCTTCCCTCCCCATTTCTTTAAAAAAAACAAAACAGAGTCAATGCTCACACACAGACTTCTAGGCTGTGGGAGCTTTGCCATAAATAAATAGAAACAAAGTAGAAATATACTTTTTTAAAGCATGAAAAAGATGACACAAGGAACAGCATTATAAAGTATCAGATAGAGGACATCATTCAAAGGATTATGTACAGCTCAGTAAAGATGAAGTTACAGTTTTTCTTTCAGCTTTGTTATTTTCTTCTGCATAAATGTATGCTCTCATTTCATTACGTGCCTTGCTCCCTGATTGTGTAAAACTATATAGAGAGATATATATGAGAGAGATATATTCAGTACTACTGACGATGTTTTTGTTCTGCTGGATTAAGTTATTTTCAAAGTTGCTCTTGCTGGTTACTGTTAGTAAACTATTGTAATGGCTTAGGACAGTAGTCATACAGTCAGTGTAAATTTGTTTTTCAGTTACATGTTTTCATTATGTCAGTTTACCCAATCCTTAATAAAAAGAAAAAAAATAGATTTCATTTAAACATGGTGACTTGAGTGTTTGTGGATCGGTACTATTAAGAGCCTGCTTTTGCTTTTTATGTTGGGGTACCTAAAAATAGGCCATACAGAGTAAGAACAAATTAAGTATGATGGTGAATAAACGTTTTCTTTATTTCAGCATATTATGGGAGGTACAAATGTTTAGGTTACATGTATTGCCTTTGCCCTGCCCGAGTCAGATCTTCTAGCCTGTTTATCTCCCAGACGGTTTGCACCCCACTCATTAGGTGTGAATACACCCATCCCTTTCTCCCCCCTGCCTGACACCCAATGAGTGTTACTACTATGTGTGCACATAACTGTTGATCAGTTAATACCAGTTTGATGGTGAGTACATGTGGTGCTTGTTTTTCCATTCTTGTGATACTTAGTGGAATCAGTTCCAGTTCTATCCAAGATAATACAAGAGGTGCTAGATCACCACTGTTTTTTGTGGCTGACTAGTACTCCATGGTATACATATACCACATTTTATTAATCCACTCATGTATTGATGGGCACTTAGGTTGTTTCCACATCTTTGCAATTGTGAACTGTGCTGCTATAAACCTTCTAGTGCAGATGTCTTTTTTATAGAATGTCATTTTTTCCTTTGGGTAGATGCCCAATAATGGGATTGCAGGATCAAATGGTAGTTCTATTTGTAGCTCTTTGAGGTATCTCCATATTACTTTACATAAAGGTTGTACTAATTTGCAGTCCCCCTGGCAGGGAATGAGTGTTCCTGTCTCTCAGCATCCATGCCAACATTTACTGTTTTGGGACGTTTTTATAAAACCCATGTTCACTGGAGTTAAGTGATATCTCATTGTGGTTTTGATTTGCATTTCCCTGATGATTAGAGATGCTGAGCATTTTTTCATATGTTTGTTGGCCAATAGTCTGTCTTTAGAAAAGTTTCTGTTCATGTCCTTTGCCCACTTTTTAATGGGATTGTTTGATTTTTTTCTTGGTGATTTTCCTGAATTCTATATAGATTCTAGTTATCAGCCCTTTCTCTGATGTGTAGCATGTGAATATTTTCCCTCATTCTGTAGGTTGTCTGTTTGCTCTCGTGATAGTTTCCTTGGCTGTACAGAAGCTTTTTAATTTGATCAGGTCCCATTTATTTATTTATTTTTGTTGTGGTTGTCTAGGCCAATGTCTGTAAGAGTTTTTCCAACATTTTCTTCTAGAATTTTTATAGTTTCATGCCTTAGGTTTAAGTTTGTTATTCACCGTTAGTTGATTTTTGTGACAGGTGGGGATCCTGTTTCAGTCCTTTACATGTGGCCATTCAATTTTCCCTGCTCCTGAGCGTATATTTTTGTCTGCTTTGTCAGAGATTAGATGGCTATATGAGGATGGTTTTATGTGTGTGTTCTCAGTTCTGTTCCATTGGTTATAGCCCTGTTCTTATGCCAGTACCATGCTGTTTTAGTTGCTATAGCCTTGTAGTGTAGCTTGAAGTCTGATAGATTGATGCCTCCCAATTTGTTCTTTTTGCTTAAGATTGCTTTGGCTATACAGGGTCTTCTCTGGTTCCATATGAAGCGTAGAATTTTTTCTAGATCTGCAAAAAATGATGTTGGTATTTTAATAGGGATTGCATTGAATCTGTAGATCACTTTGGGTAGTACAGACATTTTAACAATGTCAATTCTGGCCGGGCACGGTGGCTCACGCCTGTAATCCTAGCACTCTGAGAGGCCAAGGTGGGCGGATCATTTGAGCTCAGTAGTTTGAGACCAGCCTGAGCAAGAGCGAGACCCAGTCTCTACCAAGAATAGAAAAAATTAGCCAGGTATGGTGGTGCATGCCTGTAGTCCCAGCTACTCGGGAGGCTGAGGCAGGAGATTCACTTGAGCCCAGGAGTTTGAGGTTGCTGTGAGCTAGGCTGATGCCACGGCACTCTAGTCCAGGCAACAGAGTGAGACTCTGTCTCAAACAAACAACAACAAAAAAAAAACCATGTCAGTTCTGCCAACCCATAAGCATGGTATGGTTTCCCATCTGTTCATGTCCTCTGCTATTCCCTTTCTCAGTTGTTTGTAGTTCTCCCTGTAGAGGTCTTTTACCTCCTTAGTTAAATATATTCCTAGGTATTTTATTTTCTTTGTTGCCATTGTGAAGGATATTGAGTCTTTGATTTGGTTATCAGTTTGACTTGTTGGAGTATAGGAAGGCTACTGATTTCTGCACATTGATTTTGTAACCTGAGACTTTACTGAATTTGTTTATCAATTCCAATAGTCTCATGGCAGAATCTTGGGGTTGTCTACGTATACGATCATATTGTCAGTGAAGAACGAGAGTTTGACCTCTTCTGCCCCTATTGGATGCCCTTGATTTCCTTCTCTTATGTCATTGCTCTAGCTAGGACTTCCAGCACTATGTTCAATACAAGAGAGCAGTGTTGTCTGGTTCCAGTTCTAAGCAGGAATATTTTCAATTTTTCCCCATTCAGTATGTTGGCTGTGGGTTTGTCTTATGGCTTTTATCATTTTGAGGTAAGTCCCATCCATGCCTATTTTGTTAAGCATTCTTATCACAAAAGGGTGCTGAATTTTGTGAAATGCTTTTTCTGCATCTATTGAGAGGATCATACGGCTTTGTTTTGCTTCTGTTTATGTGGTGAATTACATTTATAGATTTGCATATGTTGAACCACCCTGGATCTCTGGGATAAAGTCCACTTGGTTGTGATGGCTTATTTATTTATTTATTTATTTTGATAAGCACCTGAATTTGGTTTGCTAGGATTTTATTGAGAATTTTTGCATCTATAGTCATACGGGATATTGGCCTGTAGTTTTTTTTTGGTGCTGGCATCAGAGTGATGATGGCTTCATAAAGTGTGTTGAGGATTCCTTCATTCTCAGTGTTATGGAATAATTTCTGCAGGATAGATACCAGTTCTTCTTTGTAGGTCTAGTAAAATTCAAGTGTAAAATCATGTGTAGTGGTGTCATCCTGTTTGCAATGAATCTCTCAGGAGTCCTTTGAGCTTCTTGTACCTGGATATCTAGATTTCTAGCAAGGCCAGGGAAGTTTTCCTCCATTATATCCTCAAATAGTTTATCCAATCCTTGTGTATTTTCTTATTCACCCTCAGAGATGCATATGATTCTTATGTTAGGCCTCCTTCACATAATCCCACATTTCTTATAGGCTTTGCTCTTTTCTCTGATTTCTCTGCTCTGTGACTGACTTAATTGAAAGGTGTTGTCTTCAATCCCTCAGATTCTTCTATTTGATCTAGCCTATTTTTGAAGCTTTTCACTGTGTTTTGTAATTCATTGAATAAATTCATTTCCAGAAGTTCTGTTTGATTTTTAATATTTCAATTTCTTTAGTGAATTTTTCTTCCATTTCCTGGATTTTTTTGTGGTTTTGTGTTGGGTATCCATTTTCTCTTGCATTCTCTTACAATCCATGTTTGAAATTCTGTCATTTCAGTGTTCTGATTTCATCCATTGCTAGAGAGCTGGTGTTCACTTTTGGGGGTGTGTCTTTTAAGTTCAATTCCTTATACTTTGAGAGTTCTTTCGCTGATTCCTTTCCATCTGGAGCAGCTGTTGCTTCTTACCTTTGGATTTTCGTGTAGTTAATGGCACACCCAGTTTAGTCTCTGAGCTAATGGGTGGTGCTTGTGGGTGAGAATCGACCACATCCTGTATGATGAGTCAGTAAATACAGTTAAAGGGTGTTCAAATTGACCTCCCTGTCATTAGGTGGCACTTGCTGGGAGAAGCAAGCTGCAGTGTTTGGGTCTTGTTCCTCTGGAGAGGAATTTAGTGCCTCAGGTGGTGAGTGGGGCCATGGGACTTCCAGATGTGTCCTTATTCTCCACCTCAGTGGGGCGGGGGGAGTGAGGCTGGGTGGGGCACGGTTGGAGTGAGTGAGCCTGCCCTCTAGCTCCACAGATGCTTTTAGCAGGAATCAAAGGTCTGTTCCCTGCCTCTGGGCAAAGCTGCCAAGGAGGGGCTGAAGTGGCCCCACTCAACCAGAAAGTATGCATGTGGAGGTGGGGCTGTCTGCAACCCGCAGTATGGAGCCGGCCTTGCTCCTTTCCACCTGGGCCTCTGCCAGCAGGCAGGATCACAGCCTGAGCTGGGAGCATGGCCCTCCCAAGGGAGGAGGGATGCCCCTCCAGCACACTACAGCTAGGACTCAATCAGATCTACCCCTGAAGGCACACACACCTCAGTAGACTAATTCACAAATATCCCTCTGTGCCCCCAGGCAATGCGGTCGAGACCTGGGTGTACAGGATCTGGCCTGCAGGCCTGTCACCTGGGCCCCAGAGATCAATCCCTGACCATGCCAGGGAGAAGAATGCTGGTCCCAAGTCACCCATGGGGTGCCCAAGCTAGATCAATGTCTCTCTGCCTTGGGGTTTGCCCCGCTCTGCTGGAATCACTGGGCAAGCAGCACCAGGAACAGCTGGTCAGGCATGGAAATCACAGAACAAGCACCCCTCAGTCCACTGCAGGGCCCCAGAAGGAAAGGTCCTGTTCCCTGTGGATGCCTCTGGGTGGTGGCTAAATTGTCTCTCTAGGCAGCAGCGGGTACAAGGGGAGAATGAAGCGATATGGTGCCTTCCCATTGGCTTGGATCTGTGGGGCAGGAGGTGCCCCAAGAGAGCTTGGGAGTCTGGTGTCCTGACTGCAAGAGGCTCGCTGCCCACTGGCAGCAGCATTCTCTGGGCTGGTGTCAGGAGCTCACCAGCAGTCCAAGATGTAAGGAAGGGAAATTTTAACTGCTTCATTTACCCTTGTCACTTGTCTCCAAGCCTCTCAGGACTTAATCCCTGCTGATGCCTTTCTCCTTCCAGTTCTGCTCCATCACCTCTTCCCATGGAGTCTCCTGTACGTTCAGGCACTCTTCCTTCCGACCCTCAACCAATCTATGTTTGCCTTCCTATTTGTCTTTTTTTTTTCCCCCTTCATCTAAAATTTCTCCTTCTTGCAGGGACACTCTGGCTGGAGGTGTTTCTCGTCTGCCATCTTGCCTCCCTTCAACAAACTACATTTTGATGTGTTCAATTTGTTAACTTTCAAGTAAAAAGTTTATACCAACAGACTTGGAGGCTTTGGCCATTAACCACTTCGGTTAAAGTCAACGCTCGGCTGTGCGCGTTCATCTGTGGCTGTCGACTATAGTCGACGCTTGTACCTAAGCGGTTAAATACATTAGCAATTAAGAATGATAGCTGTAAATTTTTTTTTCTTTAAACAAAGACCTAGGTACAAAAAACAACATTTTCTCAAAGATTTGGAGTCATAGTTATGTGTTTGAATGCCATGTGAAGGTATGTACACAAATGTGTACTCTGTTTATAGATCATTATTATTTACCAAACTAGGGTAAAAATATGGAAGCCCTCCCACCTTCATTCACCATGTGTCAGTCATACCTGGTTGTGGAAACTGCACCTATATTTTGGCTTCAGAAGAGGCAGTATACATTGTATAACGAACACAGGTGGACAAGACAACAGAATAAATGGCATATACTCCTGGCCCCCAAATCCACAAAGAATTTCAACCAAATGTGTCATCCCAAAGTAACTCAAAAGCAGTTACTTAACCACTTCGGTACTGCGCTCACCGGCCGCGAAACCTTGCTCACAGCCGGCATACATAGTCAGCACGATAGTTTGTGCTGTGCATTGATGACAAATCCATTTTGCTCTTGTGTGATGAGGAAAGCTTTAAAGCACTGAAAGCTTGTTTTACTTTACAAGCAGCTTTACTTGTAATGTAAATCAGAATAGGTAACATATACATATATTATGTTATTTTTAAATGTTCACAATTTTATTTTGATAAATGAAAAATTAGAAAAGTCATATCATGGCTGTCAACTAAAGTCGACGCTCGGCTGTGCGCCTTCATATCACGGCTGTCGGCTAACATCGACGCTCGGCGTTCATCTGTGGCTATCGACTATAGTCGACGCTGGGCTGTGCACATTCATCTGTGGCTGACGACTATAGTCGACACTGGTACCGAAGTGGTTAAGAGGCTAATTAAGGCTAGATACTAAACATCTTAAGACTACTCTCATGCCTAAAATTCCTATTAATAAGAAAAACCCTTTTCTTGAAAGCACACCTTTAAAATGTGAAAGTATAGGCTGGGTATTCCACATTATTATTCCACATCACCTAATGATATCCAAAAGATAAAGGCACAGAGGAAATAATATGGAAGGTGGGGAAAACTGAAGCATTATTCTCCATTGTTACTCTCAAACACATCATTAAAAAATTCTTTTAGTCAGTTTATAATCTGAGTTCTTAGCCACACATATAAGCTTGCTTGTGGTTTGAGGTTTTTTGGGTCTTTTAAATCACACCTCTGACCAGTCTGTGATATTTTTTTGTCAGCACCCATCCTAAGTGTTTGAAAAAATCTTACATTAACAGAATTAGATATATTTGGAAGAAAGTGATAAAAGCCCAGGTTGGCTTAGCAAAAATAGGGATAGAAAACACTTCATAATTAGAGCAGCTATCTTTTGAAGAGAAAAACTTTAGAGATCAAACCTGATTAAGGTTCAACATTTTAAATATCTGAAGTCTAAAAAGACTTCACTAATTAAAAACAGCTACAAAGTCAAGAATTATCCCCAACAATTAAACTTTGATACCACCTTAGAAATGGGTCACTTACATAATTTCACAAGACACTTAAATATACTTTGTGGGATTTTATTTAGGTCAAGTTCTTAGTACACAGCAACAATTAATTCCAAATACAATTAAAAAATTAAAAAGTGAATGTTCCCTCACTTATCTGGAGGTGGTTTAATGGCACACACAAGGAACATTACTGGCAACAGACTGCTCCCTCAAGTTTTCCTGAATGGTTTTTACTCAACTCACACCACCACCAGCTCTCTCTGTGGAAGCTTAAAAAGTACAACTAGCCAAATCACAAATTGTTTACATTCTTTTTTTGTAAACCATTTTAAGAAAAATGGTACATGGACACAAAATATGATTAAAAACTGCTCTCCATAGAATTCTGAAGTTGCAAAAGAGGTTTCATTTTAATGTGAAAATAGGGTTTTTTGGCTTTTTTTTTTTTTTACAAAAAACCTTAAGATATCAAGAACCATTTATACACAACTAGGCCCTGTCATTTCATTCTTTTTAGAATTATGAGATTCTCAATAAAATAGGAACAAAGATCAGCATAAAGTAAACTTAAAGGTAATGAGCTCAATGCCTCTATTTAATAACTGTTTTATAAGGCTCTCTCAAATAAGGCGGATTGCTGTGCTGTGCTCCTGCCAGTGTTGAACTAATGTATTTTTACTACACTTTATGGAAAAGTGTTTATGCTGAGTATAGTTTTAAAAGGGGTAAATGAGAGTTATTTTCATTTCATTTCATTAAGGTTGTATTTAGTACACTCCTTTAAACAACTTAGGGTATTTATCAAACCATGGCATATCTTTTCAAGTATATTCCTGAAAACATCAAGTAGAACTCTTAATTTTTAAAGAAAACTACAGCACATTTAGTTAAGACAGTTGTGGTGCACTGGAAAGAGTACTGGGCATTGAGTCAGGAACTCGACCATTGTAAAATAGCTGTTCATCTGAAACAAAACATCTTGCCGAGTCATCGGTCAAATGAGACCACAAAATTTTTTTAAATCTCATCTAGCTCTAATATTCTGTGATTCTAAGTAAATCATCTAGGGAAAATTATCACCTTAACACCAATCAGGAGTTCTTAGCCAAGAAGTGAACAGATCCCCATTCTTTTGAAAGACTTGGCAGTCACCTGCCAATTCCTCCATCAAACCCTTTTCAAAGGTAAAGGTGTCCTTCAAGACATGCCATGCTCTTTCCACAGAGGAGAAAAGATTATAAAAGACAAAAGAACAGTTAATGCAGAAAGGTCACTTTGCAAAAGAAAATTAACACAAAAAGATAAAAGCAAACTACTATGATTTTGATGACTCCCAAATGGAAAAATCTCAAGTAATCAACATAAAACTAGCATTAAGGAGCACAGCTACAGGACAGATGCTTCAAAGATGCATAAAACATTCTCTCCACGTGGATAATAAAGAACAGCAAGAGGAAAGAAAGGAGGGGTTGAAAATGTCTCACACCCAATGACTTTTAGAAACATTTAGCAAAATGAGCAGGCCCTTGCCAATCCTGAGATGAGAACCGCAGGTGCTTCTGAAGGATAGAAAGGAAGTAGTCAAAAGATGGAAAATACTAAACAAGACAGCTTAAAAGATTCGTATTTATTCCAAACACAGCAGGCTGAATCTCTCAGATCTAGATTTTGACATATTGGCACTATTTCTGTTTCCAGTTTATTGCCTTGGCCATAATAAGGTCAAAGACAACAAGAAAGTGTATTTTCATTTATATCCACATGGACTTTCAAATATTAATACCAAAAAAGAAAAAGAGACAGTCACTCTTTAAAAAAAAAAAAAAAAAAGGAAGAAAGGGGAGTAGAAACACAATCAAAAAAGAAACACTTCGAGAGGAAAGAATGCCCTCTCCCATTATATTCCCTATATACTGATAAAATGGTTGCTTACTGATCAGCAGATTTTAGACTCGGATATCTTTGCTACAATATTAATATTATGTAGTATGTAAAATTTTCTGCATTCACTTGGAATTCCTAATGCCAACCAACTTTTAGTTTATAAAAAGATAAGTGGGGGAAACTTACAATAAAACAGGAAATATTACCCTCACAGACTATTAATAGCATGCAATCTATGAAATATTACATACATTAAAAGTCTCCAATTACTATAGGCCTGGCCCATCATCATTACACAGTATCCTTCCAAGACAGTCAATCTACGGAATTCAAAACTGTACAAAAATTCAAAATATGCAGAAAATCCAACAGGTATTGTTTGTAAAACAAAAATCACACACACGCACACATTAGTACTAAATAATATAGGAAAAAAAATCAGCTGACCCATGGATCCCCCTCCCCCCCCCTCCGGCTGCAGGTCTTCAGTATAATGGACATCAGTGTCTTCTGCACTCCCCAATCCAGCAGGGGTCCAATAGGCAAGCTGCATTCCCGTCACTGCCATCAACTTTGCTTTCTGCATAGTTGTCTTCTCTGCTTCTGTAGTGATGAGCTGTGGGAACTATTTGTTGAATTTCAAAACACCCTCTGCCTTATTAATCCACTAAGCTAACTCAGCAAAAAGCTACTTAAATAAATAATTGGAACATTTAATTTTCAAATCAGTTTTCCTAGTTATACACCAGTACAATGAAGAGCTTAACCTATCCACGTGTAGTCTAATTGGGTCCAGAACGGAACTAAAGGCTCCGTGGACACTGAGGGCTCTTTGAAGGAAAACAAGGAATAAGAGATGCTGAGGTGACCTAATAAAAGCACAACGTGCAATGTGTACTGGAGACAAGTGAATAAAAGCTAAATCCAAAGTGTTGGGAAAACCGAAAAACAAAATAGCAAATCTAACTTGCAATGTATTTTTTTAAAAACTACAACTTCAAAACAAAAGTTGATAAGGAAACTATAGCTGGATCTCAGTTAAATGGTGATGAAGTTTTATGCCCAAGTAACAAGTCTGCAAGTGAAATATTAACTTCTGCCTACACTCATCTGCATTTCCTCATATACTACGACACTTGTTCATTTTTCAATCAAGTTCCTCTACCTGCACTACCCCATCATGTAGGCCACTTCGAGGCCTACAAATGAAATGTACACAGCTATTGCCTTTCCCCTTTAATGTAGCACAGGGAAGTTACCTGGCAGAGCTGTATTCTGGCCAAGTCACTGGGACTTGGAAGAACCCACACTGCCAGCTTTGGGCCTAGCCATGAGCTGGCCCATCATCGTAATATTCACTCACTGAGAAGCAAACTCTCCTGGATTTTTTCCATTATTTCTTACTTACTCTGATTACAGTAGTGACGATTAAAGCCATCTGCCCTACAAAACCCACTGAATTTGAAGCTGTAATTATTGTACAGATGGGAGACAAATATTTTTTATTATTTCTCTCAATTATATTAATTTTTATCAATGTGATTGGGTATTCTGGCCTATTACTCTTATCCCACTATTAAATTCTTAGTCTGAAACATAAGTTTCAAATTCTTACTAAGAGCAGCTACTTCAGAGTCCAATCATAAAATCAGGAGAATATTTACCTTTTCTAGAGTTAAGTGAGTAACTGACACAGCAGCAACTAACACTGGCCATTAATAACATTCAAAGAGCACAGTAGCAAGCCTTTTATTCCTAGGAACTGTCAAGAGACTTGAAAATAACCACTATTCTCTTCTAAAAAAGAATAGTGTTTTTCTAAATAATGAAAGAAGTGATAGTAACAGTTGACCTGACCTCCAAGATCCTATTCCTCAAAACAACACCTGAGGCAAGGGTTCAGGAATCCGGTTGAGGAGAATGTTTCTATGATTCAGTCTCTTTAGAACCTTAGGAATCTTCACATCTAGCTTTGCACACCTACCTCAGCATGTGAACCAGCCTACCACACTGTACATATGGATACACTGGTCATTAGCAACAATGCAGTCTCATGCACCAGCACATTAAAATCAAATTGTGGCAATTGTTAACCACCCTTGGAATGTTGGGAGACTTTCACATTTCATCATCCTTATAATCTAAACAGAAACATGAAGGGATGCAAGTGAGTTCAGCATTAACTCATCTGATGCACTCAAGTGCTGAGAGAATGCAGAATTTACAGTGTTAAAGAGGAAAAAAGCCATCTGCAACAATTCTAAAAATGGTTAAGAATGGTATTTAAATGTTGGTTCCCTCCTCTTCATACAAGTGGAAGAAAGTGAGGGGCTACGGTATCCACTGGGCCATAAAGGTAACCCCTTAGCACAGGCAATGAAGAACATCCAATGCCACAGATTCTGCAGGAGGAGAGATCCCAAGGGTGTACAGTATTCCTGAGCAAGATCCCAGATTTTTCTGCATCAGTCTTAATCTGATTTGTTTTAGCTACATAGTTATGTTGTTATACCTTGACATATTCAGAAATGGTCACTTTATTTCAATCCAGACAGCTCAGCATAGTACAAATGATGGCAGAAAGACCCATTTGTTCAGACTCAGCTTGCTTTTTTTTGTTTTAATACTGGGGAATAAATCAAAAAAAGTAAGTAATTTTTATCATCTGTATCCTTCATTCTATTTCACTGGAGTGGAATCCCCAGGGCCTTCAGATAATCTGGGAAGACCTGACTATTCCTGTGAGGGGAAGCACAGCCCTTCTGAGCTCTACTCAGAATAATGCATGATAGATTCAACATAATTCCCGGGAAACAGCCCAGTCACTCCATTCATAACTCCCTCATACCAACCATCGTCATTCTTCTTGATGACATAAATAATGGCTCCTTCCTGAAAGGACAGCTCATCTTCCTTGTCTTTTGTATAGTCATAAATTGCCACAACTAGGGGGGAAAAAAAACACAATAGGATGTGAAAAAGAATATTCCTGTAAAGAACCAAATTAGCAAATATCCATCCTTTTCTCAACTTCTGCAGCACTCAAACATTGTGACTTTCTAAACACCAACTAAAATTTATAAATATTTTTTCTTAGTAATACCCAGTCCTATACAATGGAATCCAATTTTCTAGGGAGGTCAGGTTCTAAATTGAGTACAAATGGTAAAAAAACACGCTTAGTCAAACTTACCCTTCAAAAGGCTATGGTAAAGTATCTCACTGAAGAGATACACAATCCCAGAATCAAGAAAGATGGCTATTTTTTCATTTGGGCTTGTGTTGAGACACATTATGTTAAAAAAAAATGCTTTTCTTTAAATAGAATTATACTAGTGAGTTACACTATGAGAGACAAATAAGAAATAAGACAGACTAAGGGAATGGCAGATTTATGTCTCCTTCCTCACACTTTCTAGAGCCCATGCCTATTCAGTGAGCAGAAAGGTGGCTGAATCCCCAAAAGTTAAATGCATGAATGATACAAGTCACCATATATATTCTTTCAAAACATATGCTGCATTATGTCATCAATTTAATATAACAAAAGCAGACTAAAAGTGGTAAGAAAACCAAGGCACTTAACGGTCTCCTGTGATTTTTATTGCTTAACTCACTTGGTAACAAGGCCCCTTCCACAACTATCACAAATAATCTCTGGTTCATAAATATTACATCTATCTCAACTCTTAAGTTACACTGGGATACATTGCAACTTGCTCAAATCCACTTCAAGTGTTATCTTTTATTCTAATCTCTTTATCCGCCCCTGTACCTTTTTTATACCACTCAGAATTTCACTCAAAGTTTCCATCTATCCATTGTTCTGAGAAGATACACTGTCTTTGTTAGTTTCTCATGCAACTTTATGCTTCACATAAATAAATGAGAAACAAAACACAACAGGGACTTTAGATATTGCAACTTGCCCTAGCTAATGGAAATTTGTGTTTCTGGCCTGCTTTAGTAAAACTTAAATAGCTTTCTTAAACTGTGAATATTCTCCACTCTAGTGATATATTAAGGATGCCAGAAAGAAAGTACTTTAGAGGGTCCTAGCTAGAAACAATTCAGTGTGTATTAAGGACAACCAAACACCTAAACACAAATGTAATTAAATGATATACAAGTTTAACTATAAATATAAGAGAATACAAGTTAGAGTATTTAGTATTTCTAGTCAACCTAATGCTTTGTAGCATTTTTAAAAGAACAACAACATTCTTGATGCTTATAAAAACACAAACCCACTGAAAACTAACTCAGAAGACAATATAAAGGCTGTTGCAAGAGAAAAAATGATTAGCAGAAGTGGAAGTTATTAAGCTCTATGTGCATCCATTTTCTCCTTTAAAATGTAGAAACAGGATTAGATAGGATTTACATTGAATATTCTAGAACTCTATAGTGGCGTAGCACTGAGAGCTTTAACAACTGCTAAACATCTTTTGTTAAAATTAGTGACCACTA
The DNA here is from genome assembly GCA_963574435.1 of Cheirogaleus major. Classification (NCBI taxonomy): domain Eukaryota; kingdom Metazoa; phylum Chordata; class Mammalia; order Primates; family Cheirogaleidae; genus Cheirogaleus; species Cheirogaleus major. The sequence goes on from CAUYPO010095160.1 coordinate 61,270, forward strand.
TTATGACATTAACTGCTTTTTTTATAATCTAAAAAATACACTGTTAAGAATATTCATTTTCATTCCAGGAAAAGATATACACCCTAGTTTATTTCATTTAATTCTTCACCATAAAGCTATTCATCAAAAGAAAAACAGACTTGATTTAGTGCAAGAGACTTTTATCAAGGTAACTCTAAAGAGGTATGTATTAAATATAAGTATCTTACTCTATTTTCACCAATATTCAAAATACTGATGGTGAGAAGAGTAAAAATCTGTCTAGATTTTATTTAGTCTGAAAAAATGGTTTTGGCAATATTGAGGAAAGTCTAATAAATAATTTCCAATTATGCATCTATATTATACACAGTCTAAATCACACAAGGAATTTAACACCTTTCGTACCACATAGGAATCTCTAAGACATATGCCAGGGACCGCACATTTTTGGGCAAACAGCACGTTATTTAAATCATCTTAACTACAGTGAAAAATGAGAAAACTCGTGAGCGGTCCTTAACAGATGACGTGCAAAACAGGAGAAAACTTGTGAGCGGTCCTTAAGGTGTTAAGAAGCACATGAGGAAAAAAACTTTTAAAGAAAATGCTAAATATCTGGTTTCTGTGCAGTTATGACTGAAACAGAGAAAGACTAATGGTGCCTACATTGTTTTTCTCAACATTTCTGCTACAGTAAAAATACACTCCAAATTTCAAAATGCTTTGTTCAAATTTAGCCTTTGAATTGTAGGTATTCTAACATATTTTATGAACATCTAGTAACTGGACAAAACTTCTTAGTTTAAATGCTTCTCTTTTACTGTAATCCTATACTTTTATATAAAGTATGCTGCAGTGTTAAATATAAGCAAAGAATAATGGTGTCATATCATGGTCAATAAATGATCAGTAAGAGGACTCAAATTATTGTCTCTCATAAAGTAAGTAAACTGAAACAAGGAACAGCAATCTAAACATAAAATCTCTCCACACTGTAAACTAGCACCAAACACAGAGCCTGGCATTTTGGATACTTATAAATATAACTTAAACATGCATTGGGGAAAAAAGTTGAGGTGATACTAAAATAACAACAATGTAGAAGGAGTCCAAAATGAGAATGTTACATAAAAGTGACTAGTCTAAGCTAAAAAAGAATGACCACCAATTGTAGGGCATTAGCAACCACACCTAGAAATTAAGTACCCTCAACTGGCAAGCTACTGGAAAATCAAAATGTTAGTAAAATTATCCATTTCAATATACTTTGTATTAAATCACATATTATAAGTTGAAAAAAATTATGAGTTAATTTTATTTATATGGAAAATGAAAAGTTTACCCTAAGTCAGTAAAACCTCATTTAACATAATTTGTAATTTATGTATAACCTGCCCTGAGGTGGAACACAGGTAAACCTTGACACTATCAATGAAGAATTTGTTAAACTACTTAACAATGTAACCTAAATTAATAGATGTTTTAGATCCTATTGGGGATTCTGTTTCTATGAAATAATGCTGCTTAAGGAATGCAGCCATATTCCTTCTACCCTCCCCCCATTCTAATGAAATTGCTCACTCAAGGGAAACAACCTTCTAACTGTGAGACTCACAGCTTCTTCCAGTTCTTTTCCTAGTTGACCTGCCCACACTGTTTGGCAATGATGACTACATCTGTCCCCTTCTTGATATTTTCCTCCATTTCCATGGCAGTATCTTCTCCTAGTTCTCTTACACTCCCTGAGTTTCTGCCCAAGCCAAGAAACCTGGAGTCATCCTTGCCTTCCCCTCACTCACCTTCCCCCACATCTCCAAGTCCTGTCAATTCTACCTCCTAAAATCTCTCAAATCCAAACACTTTTCTCCATTATCATGGTCACTGCCCTAGTCGTTGCACACTTCTTTAAACATGGAGTACCTTTATCACTCAGGGAACCTGAAGATTTTCTAAAGCAGTATGGATGACATAGAGATTCTCTTTCTAGATTTTCAACTCCTATAAATATTACTTCCTAAAACTAATCTGCTTGAGATCACACATTCAGTCAGGCATCAGTCATACAAGTTCTCATTTTCTTTTTGTTCTTCTCCTACTTAACAAAAGTACAGTGGTGCACTATCTCAAAGTGTAAATATCTCAAAGTACCCTTCTGGGTACTAAAGGGACCATTCAAAATACTGGCATTGTTATTAAGAAAGAGAATTACTCCAGTGATCTCATAACCCAATCCTTTTGCAAGTCAGGTGGCTCCCATTCCTTTGCTTTCAAAAAAATTTAAGACAGACCTTAATAACACACCATAAAATATGATTTTTAAATGTAGAGCATTATTTGATTTTTGGCAAATAACTCTGAAGGAGTTAAAAGAGTGAAGTGACAATGCCATGTGAAAACTCCTTCCATTTGCATCTGATTTATGTGAAAAAGGTTTTCAGCACCAATGCCTCAGCTTAGGCCCTTATCCAAATTGGTATTCCCAACTTCCACTTTTCCTCCTATTCAATACATTCTATCTCAGGATCAGGTATCTCAAAAAAAAAAGTTAAATAAGTATATAATACCTTATCATTAATCTGTTTAAAAATCCTCCACAATTTCCCTCAGCTGCCAGATTTTTTAAAAAGAAAAAAATCCAAACACCTCAGCATGGTATTCCAGGCCTTCCACCACCTAATTACAACTTACTTCCCTTTGTGCACCCATGACCCCATGTGTTGGACACTACTCACCATGCCCTCAACAGCCACACGCTCATGCTCAGGGGATTCCCTCTGCCTGGAAGGTCCTTCCTTTCTCTCTTCTCTGCCTGTGACACTCCTACTTTTCATTTAAGGCATGTCACAAATGTCATGTCCTCTGAGCAGCTTTATGGGAATCCCCAGACAGAATTAATGGCACTATTCATTTTCTGACAATCATTAATAGAGCATCCATGTTGATTTTTAGAGATATAAATATGAACAAGACAAGGGACTGTCACAATCTTGTAAGGACAGAAATGATGTCTGACAATTACCATACATTCATACATTGCTTATACTTCTAGGTAGAAGTCATATCATTGAGCCAGAAGACCACAAGAACAGATGGCTTTATAAAAGTAAGAGATAGAAAATGAGCAGTGACAAATAAAAGTAGGAGTTTGGTAGGAAGAATTTAATGCTAGTTAACTGTATAGCTAAGGTCTGCCAGATACCAGAGCTCAAGCTTGGGACAACAGTTACGAGTGTGGGCTCTAGAGTTACAACACCTAGTTCAAATCCCAACTCTATCACTTGTTAATTTACCAAATATACTTAATTTTCCTAAGCTTCTTTTTACTCCACTGTATAATAGGAATTATAATAGTGCTAACATTCAAAAGCATTATTATATTAAATGAGGTGATCCACATAAAATAGCACAGAGCCTTGTACATGGTAAATATTATATATAGGAGCTTCTTATACAACTAGTATGAAATACTGTCTTTTCTGTAACAGTATATTCTGCTACATTCTGTAACATAAATTTTGAACTTTAATTTCCTATTTTGCAAAATGGGGAGACCACCTTACTTATGTAGTCTTACATTATGCCAGGCACACAAGAATGCATGATTTCTGTTCTCTACCCAAGTTAAACAAAGATAAATAAATAAATAAAATTTTAGTTAGTAAAAATCAATCAAGATTTGCTTCAGTACCAGCAAATTTCATTTCTATGTAGAGGTTTCTTCCCATCCCACCAGATATCCTTCTGAAACTTACCCTTTTCCAAATAAGACCTTGGAGCCCATGGTGGGTCCTCTTCAGCATAAGGATCACTATACTCAACCACAGCTGCTTCTTCCTCTTCATAATCTTCCGGGGGAGGTGGTGGAGGGGGGGATTCATCAAAGACTGGTTCTTCCACAGGTGGTGGTGGAGGTGGTGTATCTGAAACTAAGAATGTATCAAGCTGAAAACAAAACTACACATTATGCAAAGTTCAGTATTTCTTCTCCAAGCTTCTAGGTTCATGGAATATAAACCTAGATTTGAAAATAATCATCTTTCAAAAAATGAGTGAGCAAGAGAAGTCTTTGCATTAACTAATGTTCTAAATCTCCAAGCATGACTTTCTCCCTCCCCCTTGGGTTAGTACTGATGGATGCTGAATAAAATTTAGCCTAATTATTAACTGACCCTCTAGAACCTATTTATGCTAATACATAATCCTCTTTTCAAGGTAGCTTTATACTATATTAAAAGAGAAGTTATCAGAAATATTAATAATTTGGACATTTATAACCATATTTCACTTATAACAAATTAGAATGAGTCCGGGGAATAGACAAATTTTAATAATCTGCTACTTTCCTCTCAAAATTTTTTAAAATAGTGTTTTATCAAATTGGGTAAATTTGGGTAACTTCATCCATGAAGATGTTTTGTTTCTTTGTTTGTTTACAGAATGATTCTGAATTTCCTCAGGCTAAATTGTCCAAGTGTACTATCAGAGTGATTTAAAATATTTAAAATCTCTCCTATGGAGATTTGCTTCCACAGCTCAGGTACCAGCATACAGTAACATCTAAATGATTACCTTCAAACTCAGAACTCAAAGCTTTCCAAATGCTTGGTATACACTTGAGCACAACTCAACAGAATAAAATTAATAAACCTGCATTCATCTGCTCCCCAGTTTTAATGAACAGCACTAATTCTTATTTATGGGTTCCAATACTGTTTCTGTAAAATCCTCTGAGCAATCCTGTTTCTTTTCTTCTTTTTTTTTTTTTTTTTATCTAAACTTACTGATTGAATCAAATGGATTTTAGAAGATTGCAGATGCCTGGTAAGACTCAGTCACATCAACACCATACTCTGTCCTATTTCAGTATTCTTCCCATCTGCTGTGCCACTCTACAGTGATCTACTTTATAAACTTTACTCGTTAAACAAAAATTCATTAGTTCTAATGGTTTTTATTAATAAAAAAGATACAAATATGTGATCTTAGCATGCACTTTATGAAAAATTACATGTGGGTGGGGTGAGAAAGAATATATCCGATTTGCATTCATAAGGTAAAAAGACTGACATTAAACAAGCACAAAAAAATAGATCCAAAGGAACTTTCAAATCAATCACCTTCAGAAATGACACTACAAAATTACTCAAAAATGCTGCCATTGCTCATTTTTACCTTTCTTATAATTTCCTTACAGCCAGTTTAATAAGACTAACATAAGCTACCATTTTTTGACTTAAAACGTTCCAATTACTCAGCTAGCACTTTATAATACATTATTTCATTTAATCTTTACCTTGGGAGATGTTTTTGAATCCTCATTTTATGGATGTGGAAACTGGCTTTCCAAGATTAAGTATTCCTACAGCAAGTAAGTAGAAGAACACCTGAACTCCAATGCCTGTTATCTTAAAAGCTACACTACTGTAAGATAAATTCAATAACTTTAAAATCGTGTTTCATTATTATTCATTCAATGAACATCAACTAACAGCCTGCTATGACTAGGTATTATGCTCAGCAAAAGGCATGGAGACATGGATAACCAAACTTTCATTTACAATTAAGTACAGTGCTTTAAGATATTATGGAAACACATAGCATAGACCAACCTCTTATGTGGGTGAGGAAAGGCTTCCTGAGACCTGAAGAATGAGTAAGAGTTAATGGGGAGAAGGGGTTAGGATGATATGGGGGCTTGGATATTTCATGTAAAAGATATAAAGAATAAAACAAGTATAAAGGTAAGAAAGCAGGCAACTTCCAAAGAACCGTAGAAAGTTCATTAGAAAGAGGCATGAGGAAGCTGAAGAGGACTAGGCTGAAAGGACCTTACAATAGCTTAGACTCTAGCCAAAGAGCAATAGGAAGCTGCAGGAGGAACTTAAGGAGAGAAATAGGATCTTAACCATAATTCTTACCCCAGTATAACTGGTTCACTATAACTGGTTCCAAATGATTCCAGACTTCTTCCAAATATCAAACTTAATGCAGAGTAAATATGTGCTACCACAGAGTATCTTCAAAATAATATACCTGAAAAGCTTTGAAGATAATTCCAAAAGAAAGGTATATATCTAAGGTGAATGTTTTGAAGATAACATTCATTTGAATGTATAAGTCCTGCTATGTCTCTGCAAAATCAGTCACAGCACATCTTATACATGATTTTTAGTACATTTTGTATGTGAAAAATGTATATGACCATAGAAAGAGATGAAAAAGACTATCCCAAAAGGTAATCAATTATGATAGAGTAGCCAAATTAGAGAATGACTTTTTAAAATATAGGCAATGCTGCTATAATAATGTCTTATAATCAACTACTTAAAACATTTCTAAGTCTTAAACTGGTAATCATGCATTTCAATAAAATAGGGGGTTTTTTAGGTCTATTCATGAAACATTTTGATGTTTCTACAAACTTTGCAACTTTCACTAATGACTGGTGAAAACTAATGACATCCTGCTTCATAATCCTGTTCAACTTTCAAACCTAGTTTTTTGAAAAATAAATAAATAACCATTTAGTTCCTATACAAACATTCCTGTTTGACTGATGGATTAGTCTTCAAATCCATCTTGCAATTTCAGTTTCAAGATCTGGCCTTTACTCCAGAATCTGCTCACAACCACTTTGTTCAGAATGAGTAACATCATCTTGTAAAACATGCAGTAGCAACTGACTGGTGGAATTCTCCAAGGTACACACTCATTATGGTAGTAAAATCAGAAAAAAAACTCCCACCAAGGTATTATTCAAGTGACTATCTTCATTAATCATAGTGATTAAAATGAATTTGTGATGGGAAAAACTTTTACTATAATGACACTTAGACTTTCCACCTTATATGGATGTGTAGAAAGACATAGCGTTGGAAATGTCCTTCAATTTTGATACTATAATTAAATCCTTTTCTACCTGGTCCCAATTTACCCTGTTTAGATGCAGCAGAAAATTTTTTAAAAGAACAGTGAAGAGCCGGGCGCGGTAGCTCACACCTGTAATCCTAGCATTCTGGGAGGCCGAGGCGGGTGGATCGCTCAAGGTCAGGAGTTCAAAACCAGCCTGATCAAGAGTGAGATCTCGTCTCTACTAAAAATAGAAATAAATTAATTGGCCAACTAAAAATATAGAAAAAATTAGCCGGGCATGGTGGCGCATGCCTGTAGTCCCAGCTACTCGGGAGGCTGAGGCAGAAGGATTGCTTGAGCCCGGGAGTTTGAGGTTGCTGTGAGCTAGGCTGATGCCACGGCACTCACTCTAGCCTGGGCAACAGAGTGAGACTCTGTCTCAAAAAAT
>CAUYPO010095164.1:0-16100 GCA_963574435.1 Cheirogaleus major
TCACTCTAATAACAGATGTTGATGAGGTTGCAGAGAAAAGGAACACTTATACACCATTGGTGGGAATGTAAATTACTACAACTGCTATAAAAAGAGTATGGATATTTCTCAAAGAATTAATAATAGAACTACTATTTGATCCAGCAATCCCACTACTGGGTATCTATATATAACCGTAACAATATCTGTACCCCTATAATATAATGAAATAAAAGGAAAAAAAAATGAAAAAGAAAGACGTAAACTAAACTCAAAAGGATTAATATGGAAGATAAAATAGTAAATTTGTTAATAAATCACAAAAAGTAATTATATAACATAATGATGATAAAATACTATTATTATTAATAAGTACTATGTGATAGAAATAATGATGGAATTGAAACAACATTAATATGTACATCGAGGTTTACTGAGTTTGGTTTAGGAGGAATATAAGGAAATGGAACAATGAAGATTTTCTTATATGAAATATTTTGGTAAGATTTTAAGGGAAATATCAAAACATATAGAAATGTTATATATAACCTTCAAAATAGTAAATAAAGGAAGAAGAACAATAAGTAAAACTTCATAAAACCAATAGAAGGCAAGGGAGAGAAAAGGAATCAAAGAAAATGCATCGTAAAGAGTAAGCCCAAAATAAGAAGATGAGAATAAAATAAAATCAAAATAATAATATATTAGTAATCACAAAATTTTAAAGAATTAAATTTACCACATGAAAAAGAGAGACTATTCTAATGGTTAAGGAAATAAAGCTATCACACTTGGCTATATGCTCTTATTGTATATATATGCAAAATATGACAAGATAGGTGGAAAAAATACTAGAAAGAGATAAAGCAGTTCAGAGTTTGAGAATTCATTTTCTCTGTGATTCTTTTACTTCCAGTGTCTCTCTGAATTTCCAGTCCTAAATTATGGTCTCTGACACCTCATGCTAATATGTCTTCCATTCTGTGCTGAATAAGCTGTGTGTAGGTTGGGGAGACAGTCACAAGCATAGCAAACTTGCAAATTTTACCTGTAGAAGTCCTTTCATGAGTAGACTCCCCCATCCCCAAATCCCCTCATTTTTTATTGCATTTTTGTAGGCTCTCTGACATCTGTGATGTTTAGACATCACCAGTAGTTTTGGGGAAAATACACTCAGAATTTGAATCACAGACCTTTTACGGCTATGTCACTTCCTGATTTTCCTGCCTATATTTCTAGCTGCTCTGTTGCTCTACATTCTGGTATCTGCCACCTAAAGCAAGTGAGCTTGCAGTTCTCCACTTTCACAGCTAGGAAGAATAAAGTATTTCCCTAAGGAAGAAAACCAAGATCCTTTAGTTATTACCCTCCAGTAATAACTACTCTACTCCAGTCTCTGCCTATATTTGGTGTTTTCCGTCACCTTCAAATAGTTGTTTTTAGTATTATTGTTCAGTTTTATAATTGTTTTCTATAGGAGGAATCACTCAAACTCTTTACACAACCATTTTCAGAACTACCACCACATTCTGGTTTTCTATATTTTTAGCTTTTTAAAAAGTATGAAAATAAATTTACGAGGGTTGTCCAGAAAGTGTCCAGCCATTGTTAATAGGTATTTTTCATATTACATGGCTGGATACTTTTTGGACAGACCTAGTATATCAATTTTGTAATAAGACAAAGTCATTATTCAGAGTCTCAAATTGGGGCATTGGGTTTTGGTGTGGAGTGCTTTCAAAGGTTCATTCCTAGAATATTCTCAAAATCCAAAAGTTTTATTTAGGTAAAGGGTGGCAGATAAATAGATAGATAAAGAAAGTCTTAACAAATCCTGTTTTTGGAGCAGTAAGCTAATAGGATTTTCCTCTTAGATTTTAAAAAGACTGATCACAGTGATGTAAACTGCCAGGATAGACTGATTATTTGGGTACTAATGGATGAAACCATGTATTTTATTGAATAAAGGTAGCCCATTTATTTTTCAAATTGTTAGTCTATTTCAATATATATGAGTTGAAGCCAACTCTTTCTGAGTTCCTACCAAAAGATGTTTTCATTAGCAACCACAAATAACTTAAATATATATTATATGTATATGTAGTGGAGTCACATTTCTTCTAGAATTCAGACATTGTATTAATACCAACTGAGGAAAAATAGCTGCAAAATTGATTCAAAATTGAAGCAAAATTGTGTGGTTAATTTTGTTAATTATGCTTTTTTAATACTAGATCTAAAAATAGTATTAAATGTAAAGATTTACTCTAAGAAAACATTGCTCTGTGTCCTACCTGGAACATGTGCTTTGAAATTTCTAGTTTCATTTTTTTCTTAACTTCAGTAAATGAAAAAAAAAACAAATATGTATAAATTGTGCAACATTAAGTTTCAGATTTAGGGCCCAGTGAGTAAGGGTTGATGTGGCTACATTAAATACATGCATGCTAATAATTTCTGTTACTCTTGCTGCTAAATATATTCAGTATCTCAAAATAGCACAATTGGCTTGATACTATGGAATAAAATATATAGCAGTACAATATGAATGCAGTGAGATTAGATTGCAGATTTCAACCTTAATATTTTTATATGCATTCTCATTTCATCAGCATATTAATCCACTCAGAATTTCATATGTAAATTTCTACCCAGACACGTGCTTTTCAAATAATGTAGATTTGGACATCAAAAAATATTTATAAGCCAATTAAAGCTGTTACTATACTGTGTGACTAGAAACTATTTTATTATTTTACATCTATTTTATTCCTCAAAATGAATTATAACAGAACAAAAAGAAAAATCAGTGCTCACTTACTCACTTCCCTACCACTAGTAAAAGGAATCTATCATGATATTCATTTTTACTCAAAATATCTTGATATGCACAATATTTTTATTTTGTTATATTTTTGCTTTCAATTAACATCAAAATTCATATTTCTTAAAGTTCTTGAAAATAGTGTGTAGATGTGATAGATTTTACTCTCTGGTACTTTTTCGAATGGATGTTTTCCTTTTTTATATTATTTATGAGTTATAATGTATTTAGTGTGCTAACAGCATTGAAAGCCCATTTTTCCCCTTAAAATTCATCTTTAATTCTTATAACCATGTAAAATTTTCCCATGATCTGATCCAATTTGAATGCAAAATTATTACTCGGAAATGCATGATTAACTGCGTGATACTGAAGCATATACTGAAAGCTAGTGAAGAGAGGCGGAAAAACAAAATTGGCAAGAAGTATTATAGGAAGTTGGTGAAATTAGTAAGAGAAATCTTCCTTTTCACTTATGATTTCACATCATATTTTAGCAAAAAATAAAAATAAGTTGGCTGTCAAAATTAAATGTAGGGTTCAAAATAATTTGAATGTTAGGTTCAAATCATTCTGGATTAGGCAGCCAACTTGTTTACTCCCTAATTCCAGATTTTCTGAGATTTTTCACTCATTTCCAAGTTCATAATTGAAATGCAATAAATCATTCAGGCAAAGGCTTGGTTATAGAACAAATATATTCTGCACCACTAGAGACCCCAGGATTACTTAATGAATTTAAACATTCTTTCTCATCTTTTGCCATTTCCCCTTAGCTCTAATGCTCTTGCAAAGAGGTGAGTTTGAGGCAAGTTTCAATAAGATATATAGATTAAGGTGAAAGAAGTTTAAAATAACAGAAGGATAATGCTTTAGAAAGAAGAATAAAGCTGCAATAGATGGATGCCAAAAATAGGTGGGAACAGAGAGACGCTAACATTAATAGAGAAATAAAGAAAGGAAAAAATGAAAAGTAAAAAAGAAAAATGAAAGGGAATAGCAAAAAGAAAGCAGGAATGTAGTGTACAAAGAGGGTTGAGAAAAATATTTTCTCATGTATTTTTCACATCTAAATATCTTACTGAAAATTCTTCTCCTTTTAAACCATGAAATGAAATGTTACCTAGAACTTAAAACATTTCTTTGACTTTTTATCAATAGAAATGTAGATATGCACAAATAAGAAACGGTAAAAAAAAATCTTCTATTGTGTTTTGTAGATTTCCTGTGTCTGGAAGCTTTACTTTTCTGGAGATGTATGTGAAAGACTAGTGTATTATTCTCATAAAATTAAATAATACTACCTTGAAACTGAATGGCAAACAACTAAAAACCGCTTCCCTAAATTATACAGGATCACAATATAGGTTAAGAGTAATGTCTTGTGTTATCAATATTTGACTTTCTGCAAAATCATATCTGTGAATATCTCTCAAATAACATGAAATGCAAACATATTCTTTAATTCAGTCCTTCTTTATATTTCATGCAATTAGCAATTACTCCCCAAAGGGAAACTTTTAAAAGAGCTGACCAGGAATGGTAATGTGTGCCTCTAATCCTAGCTACTAGGGAGGCTGAGGTGGGAGGATAGCTTGAGCCCAGGAGTTGGAGGCTGCAGTGAGCTATATGATCAAGCCACTGCATTCTAGGCTGAGTGATAGAACAAACCCTTCTTCTAAAATAATAAATATAAATAAACATAAATAAATAAAGCTGTTCTTTGATTTATGTCCCTCCATCAATATGTGCTGGTTTTGTTACCAATGTTTAAAAACTCTTCAAATTTAAATACCTCAAGAAAAGTGAAATACACTCTTGATTAATCTGGGTAAAATATTCTTGAGGTAGATAGAGAGACATAGTAGATATTAAGTTTGATATATAATTTAGAACAAGCCAGGAAATCATGTAAATTAATTTGTATCAATCACTCATTGTAAAATTGAAGTCCCCAATTGTAAGATAATTTTAATATTATATGATGCTATAATAATACAGTTGTCCCTTGCTATCTGGGGAGATGGTTTCTAGAAGCCCCACAGTAATCAAAATCCGGGCATACTCAGTCCTGGGAAACTTGGGATTGGAAAAATTGGCCCTCAGTTTACATGAATTTCTTAACTGACAAATGTTATATTTTCCATCTGGGTTTGGCTGTGAATGCACAATGACTGTATTTATTGAAAAATACCCACTCATAAGTGGACCCTCAGAGTTCAAACCCATACTGCCAATGATCAACTGTACTTACAAGTTCTTGAACCAAGAAAATAATTGTCCCAGACAGACTATAAGTTAAGTGTGCCTGAGCCTTTCTACCTTCCACCTGTAATGGTTACCTGTAGACTAGCATCAGCAAATATCACCTCAAAGCTCCATCTCAAGCCTAGGATTTCATTTGCATCTGTTCAGCATACTATCTTCTCCTATATGAAAGCACTTCCCTTAAAATCTTGTCAGGCATGTGTGTTCATTCTGTTTCCTTCACTACTCTATTCCTAGGTACGGTGGATGTATGAGCATGTTCCTCACTGCAAATCCAGACCTGACTTCCTACCATTTCCTGAATGATACACACTTACGGAGCTGGAAAAGCACAGTGAAAGTAGAGCCACTGAGATGGTACCAGGAGAGAGGAGTGATTGAATCTGTTAAATATTTCATTAGTAGAAGCACATTTCTTCAAAACATTTTAGTCAAAGTCATGGCCTTCTGTACCAGAAATCTTTACATTTAAGTTTGTGTCATATAGACTACTTTTGGAAATAAAATAACCATGATTCTGTTTAGAATGAGAAACCAGAAGAAAATAAACATGATGGCTCAGAACTATTTTCATTCTTTTGTTTTCTTAGTGACCTCTGGTTCTCCTCTGCCAATATTGTAAATAAAATGATATAACATGCCAAGAAATTAGTTAATGTTATGTTCTTTCAACAAATAGTATCAATTATTAATAATACTCTTGGAAAAGACATACTTCCTTGAGTCAGGCATGGAAACATGGAATGAAATGTAATACCAGTGAGATGAGATGCTATAGAAAAATAAATACAGCTATGACTGGACACTCACCGTTTTGAATATCTCTCTGGAGCATCTGGACCTTAGAATCTTAACTGCTTCAACAGAGAATGGGAAGATAGAGACCCAATTTGATAGGTTTCAAACTAATTTTCTTTGAATTCATTTTTAGTTTCATTGCTTACAAATCTTTCAGAGGGACTTGACCTCTTCAAAATACTAATATTAATGAAATATAAATTCCTTGTAAAAATGGACAAATTACTTCATGCACTTTTATTTTTAAGCATCTTGGAAGCACATCCTAGGAAAATGACACACACCCCCCACAACCCACCCACACAATGTCAACAGTAGGTTCACTTGTTCACTTGAGCTATGGTAGATTTACACAAAGTGTATTGTTGCTTAAGGTATTAGGAGTGAGTGTTTTGGTTCTAAGAGCTTTAACTAAACAGTTTCAGAATGAATGATTACTGTGATCAATACAGTCTTCTTTAAGAAACAATCATGATTCAGTCAGGTTGGTGCAGCCTAAAGGCAGGGCCTGGGCTTTACACTATTAAGAGTACCTTCTTAATAGGGGGTGGTGGTGACAGTGGTAAAATCAATATTTGATAATAAAAAATCTTTTATGAATATGAATGAGATGTATACCTTCAAAATACTATAAAAGCATGAGTCCATTCTCTGAAGAAGTTGCAATGTGATTTGGCCAAGAACTAAAACCATAGTTAAAGCCAGAAAAGAGAAGGACCAAAAATTGAATATTTCCTTTTTTTTTTCTCAAGGAGACAATATGGCACACATACATGTATACACATACGTAAAAAACCACAGATAGCTTTGCATCTTTCTACATCTAGTCACACACACATAAAAGCTTGAGTCATTTTGATTGGAAAAGAAAGGTAGTAGTAAACTGAAAAAAAATCATTTAATAATTTTCTTATTGTATTACATGGCTTAGCTGCGGATGTTCTAAATTTTAGCTTTGTTCTTGATATTTGGCTAAAGTCTACTTTTTTGGCCTTAACTTTCGCCTTAGTCATTTGAATTCTGTATAGCTCAATACCTTTTATCAACATCACTTCTAATATCAGAGACTCATGAGTGATGAATAATCATAAACTCATATAGGTAATCATCATACATAATCAGTATAACTGCATCAGTAATAATAAAATGAAGGTCATTAGATTTAATGCTAATACTGGAAGATTCACTTTCAAATACAAATAAGCATTATACATGAGACCTAGAGTGAGACTATCTTTATATGATTTATAGTTTGAAAATCTGTCCATAACTGAAATTTTTAAATTATATGTAACATTTCTAGATTAAAATACTTCAATAATTAATGATGATTGGGAAAGCTTTTCACATGCAAATTAGTAACTTACAAAATACTTCAAGATATAGAAAAATAGATTGGCACTCATTGTGTGAATAATTTTTATCTTTACCATAATATTAGATTTTAGAAGTTTCAAGGAAAGATGTGGAATACTAAGAAAGTGTATCACCAGATAACATATCACTGAGAATATTATATGTTTTTTTCCAGCTTTATTGAAGTATTATCGTCAAAAGTTATATATATTTAAAATATAGAATATTGATTACTTGAGATACATATACATTATGAAATGATTATCACAATGAAATTAATTAACACATCCATCACCACATCTAGTTACCTTTTGCGTGTGCATGTGTGTGGGTGGGTGGGTGAGGGCATTCACAATCTATTTTCTTAGAAAGCTTCAACTAAGCAATATAGTATTATTAGCTATAGTCACCATGCTGTACATTAGATCTGCAGAGCTTGTCTTATAACTGAAAGCTTGTATCCTTTGACTAATATTTCCATAGCCCCTGACAATCACCATACTACTCTCTGCTTCCATGAGTTCAACATGTTTTAGATTCCACATATTTGTCTTTCTATATTTGGCTTATTTCACTTAGCATAATATTCTCCATGTTCAACCATGATGTTGTAAATGGCAGGATTTTCTCCTTCTTTATGGCTGAATAATATTTCACTTTGTGTGTTTGTGTGCATAGAACATTTTCTATATTAATTCATCCATTGATAGACACTTATGTTATTTCCATATCTTAGCTATTGTGAATAATGCTACAATAAATATAAGGGTACACATATCTTTTGGGGATACTGATTTCATTTTCTTTGGATAAATACCCAAAGGTGGGATTGTTGAATCATTTCTCCCAACAATATGCAAGGATTCTCTCTTCACACTCTCACTAACACGTGTTCTATCTCTTGACTTTTTTTATAATCATCCTATCGGGTTTGAGAGGACAAACATTGTGGCTTGGGGCAGAAATAAATGAAATATAGACTAGAAATACAACAGAAGAGATCAATGAAAGTAAGAGTTGGGTTTTTGAAAAGAAAAAGCAATGACAAACCTTTAGTTAGACTAACCAAAGGGAAAAAGAGAGATGAATAAAATAAACAAGAGGAGATGGGTATATACAAAGGTAATGGGTGTAGTGCACACCATCTGGAGGATGGACACACTAGAAGCTCTGACTCGGGTGGGGCAAGGGCAGTATACATAACCTAAATATTTGTACCCCCATAATATACTGAAATTTAAAAAATAAATAAAATAAAATAAGTAAAATTATAAATGAAATAAGAGACATTACAACTGATGCCACAGAAATATAAAGGATCATAAAAAAACTACTATGAAAAAGTATATGCCAACAAATTGGGTAACTTGGAATAAATGAATAGATTCCTATACATATAACAGATCAAGGATGAATCATGAAGAAACAGTTAATCTGAACAAACCGACAATGAGTAAGGAGATTGAAGAAGTAATTAAAAACCTCCCCAAAAAAGAAAAGCTGAGGGCCAGATTGTTTCACTGGTAAATTTGAAGCCAAGCATTTAAAAAGGAATTAACGTCAGTCCTTCTAAAACTCTCCAAAAAGTTGAAGAGGAGGGAACACTTTCAAACCATGAGGTCAGCATTTTTCTTATACCAAAGTCAGATAAGGACACTACAATAAAAGAAAATTACATGCCAATATCCCTGGTGAACATAGATGCAAAAATTCTCATCAAAATACTAGCAAACCAAATTCAACAGCATATTTAAAGAATAGTACATCATGATCAAGTAGGATTTACTTCTGGGATGCAAGAATGGTTCAACATATGCAAATCAATAAATATGATACACTGCATTCATTAAGAGAATGAAGAATAAAAACCATATGATTATATCAATAGATACAGAAAAGGCATTTGACAAAATTCAACATTCTCTCATGATATAAACTCTCAACAAATTACTTACAGAAAGAACGTATGTCAACATAATAAAAGCATATGCAATAAGCCTACAGCTAACACCACACTCAATTGTGAAAAGTGGAAAGCTTTCCTCTAAGATAAGGAACAAGACAAAGGTACCCACTAATGTCAATTCTACTCAACATAGTACTGAGAGTCCTAAACAGAGCAATCAGACAAGGGAAAGAAATAAAAGGCTTCCAAATCAGTAATGAAGAAGTTATTTTGTCTCTGTTTACAGATGACATAATCTTATATGTATATAAAAACCCTAAAGATTTCACCAAAAACTGTTAGAATTAATAAACAAATTTAGTAAAGTTGCAGGTTACAAAATCAACAAAAAACAATCAGCTGGATTTCTACACACTAAAAAAGAACTGAAAAGAAATTGAGAAAACAATCATATTTAAAATAGTATCAAAAGAATAAAATAGTTAGGAATGAACTTAATAAAGGAGTTGAAACAACTGTACACTGAAAACTACAAAACACTGATTAAATAAATTAGAGAATGTACAAATAAGTGGAAAGATACTTATGTTCATGGATTGGAAGACAATGTTGTTAAAAATGTCCATGCTACCCAAAGCGATCTACAGATTCAGTGTAATCACTATCAAAATCCCAATGGTATTTTCCACAGAAATAGAAATAACAATCCTAAAATTTATGTAGAACCAGAGAAGATCACAAACAGCCAGAGCAATATTGAGAAACAAGAACAAATTTGGGGGCATCGCACTATTTGATTTAAAATTATATATCATAAAGTTGTATCAACCCAAACAGTACGATACTGGCATAAAAACAGACACATAGACCAATGTAACAGAATAGAGAACCAAGAAATAAACCCATGCATTTACAGTCAACTAATCTTTGATAAGGGCACCAAGAATACACAATGGAAACAGGATAATCACTTTAATAAATGGTGTTGGGAAAACTGTCTACCCCCATGCTAACAAATTTGAGTGAACCCTCATGTTACACCATATGTAAAACTCAGCTCCAAGTGGATCAGAGACCTCAGTGTAAAACCTGAAACTTTAAAGATTATTTCCTAGAAGAAAACATAAGGGAAAAACTTCATGATACTAGTTTGGGCAATGATCTTTTGGCTATGACTCCAAAAGCACAGGCAACAAAAGCAAAAATAGACAAATGAGATTACATCAAACTAAACAGGGTCTGCACAGCATAGGTTATAACTGACAGAGTGAAAAGATAACCTAAGAATTGGGAGAATATACCTGCAAGCTATATATAGGATAGGAGTTAATATACAAAATATACAAGGAACTCATACAATGCAATAGCAAAAAAAAAAAAAACAGCTCAATTTAAAAATGGATAAAATACCTGAATGGACATTTTTCCAAAGAAACATACAAATGACCAATAGGTTTATGAAAAGTGTTATAATAATAATACTCACTATTATTATATGTTTCTGAGCAAATAATTTTTCAAGTCCATTTTGCAAATTCTTCACACAGATAGTATTTTTCCTGCAGTAATGTATCAACTATTTTAAACATGACTTCTAAGTTATTTTGACTAATGAAATGACAAAAATAATTACTTTCATTATACTATAGATTTATTCTTTCATTCCAAAATTTCATTCTGTGATGGTATTTGACTTTGGTCTTGGGTTCGGCCAAGTATTTATTTTACTGCATGACTAATCAGTATTTATCCAACTAGCAAAACTTTATACATTCTCACAGGTATAATTTTATGTATATGTGGCAAAAATGTATGTAAGGCTATCCCAAACTCTATCAACTCAACAATGGTATCATAAATATTTTTTTACCTATCTTTAGAAATTTTGGAGGTCACTAATCACAGGGCACAAGATATGCACCCTAAGTCCTGATCTCATGGCAGTAATGTCTTGAGAAGGGGCAAAGCTGAAATATTTTAAGAGTCAGAATCCATGTGGGTGCTACCATTCACAGCATTGAGGCTAGAGGATTAGATTAAGTTTTATTGGCCTGTCAGTTTACAACGAGTGGCAAGCAGATAAAACAAAACATAGTAGACCCATATTTAACATCCTGGATAGGTTCTTGGAAACTATGACTCTAAGAGAAATATTAGTAACAGATAACAAAAGCAATTTTTTTACCAGAGCCTAATTGATATAAATGAGAGTTAAGTTCCTATGGCATATTTCTGATCACAAAACATCCCAAAAGTTCTAAATAAAGACCCAGAACACTTCTAATATTAAACATTGACATAAATGTGAGCTATACACATGTTTTAAAAAGATTAATAAAAAACAACTAAAGTAATTATTTACCTGATTATTCCAGTTAAGTGTCACAGGTGGCCAGAACCTATCTATTCCAGCAGCTTGGGTACAAGGCAGGAACCGACTCTGGACAGGACACCACCCCATCCCAGGGCACACTCATACATCCACACATGCTCACTCAGACTGGGACCATTTAGACACACTGATTCACCTAATGGAAGCATCTTTGCAATGTGGGAGGAAACCAGAGTACCTGGAGGAAATCCATGCAAACAGGGGGAGAACATGCAAATTCCACACACACAGTGCCCCATCAGTTGTTTTTCTTTTTCCTTCATCAATGTTATAATGAAATGACGTTGAAGGAAAGGATGTTATTTGAGGACCTGCTGTACTAAGCTAAGAGAAACTGGGTTTTATATGCCAAGATGATTGAAGTATTCAGAACATTGTTTTAAAACACAGTCTGATAGTCTCAGTGTGGAGTGGATTGCAGCCATGGGAGAAGATATTTGTTCCTGATTTATGAAATGGTGGGAACTTTAGGTATCTTAAGTGATGACTTTGGTGTTTTTCACCATGGAACAAACAAACATGTTTGTCAACGGTAAAAGAAAGTATATTTTATTATCAGATCAAAATATTGATGTCAGTAACCAGTGTTCAGACCTGCCCATCATATCATAGTGTTCTTGACACCCATGGTTAAAGTGTGGTTACTCCAAGTCTACTAGTCTTCTGTCCATGGAAAAAAGTTGGGTAGGATAAAGTAACAAATTACTGAAATGCTCTCACTTAAGGAACAGACATATAAGGAGCAGTAAGTCAAATGTTCTGTAGAAAGCAATTTCCTTCTTGGTTCCTTATTTCAGAGAAAACCAGTGATAGCATCTCCTGCTCGTGAATGTGGTACATTGAGACACAAGTGGAAAATTTAATGACATTATGAAGCACCTTTAAAGAAAATTGTTTTGACTAAAGAAGTTCACAAATAGAGGAAGCAGTCATTAGTAAAAAGGCATGGCAATGTAGCAGACAGCCCCTAGAGAGACCTTCTCACGCCATGAGCCAAGGAACTTGTCACCTTGCTGCTTTTATTTCAGGAAAAGATGGCTATATTTCCATTGCTGGAAGGGTAGCTATGCTAAAGGGTTTATGGTTGAATTGCTATGCATAAAATAGTTTTGAATTGAATTCTTAAATTTCAGAAAATGAAGTTGCAGAATACATACACATTGAAATAAGCGCTAGATAAATGGATAGATAGATAGACTGAGTCAATCTAAATAACAGAGATTCTTTAAAAAAAAGATGTTTATTTGGGAACAGAGCATTGCAATGGTAATATACATGTCATCATAAACTATGTGTGTATTTGGGGAGGTAAAGGAAGACTAAGGTTATTAAAGGGAAAAATGATGAGGATAAATAATTATTTTGAAATAATTATTCTTGCCTATAAAGATCAATAACAAGGGTGACATCAGTCTGAGTTTGGACTGGCGCTTGCTGGGCAGACGTCCTTGGAGAAGTATTTTTAAAGTTGAGATGGCCTTTGCACAAGACCATGATCTTTTCAGTCTTTTGTGATAGTTTGGTTATTGGGCATACAAGCACATGGACCCTCTCTTCATGTCTTCTCTGGTTATCAAGGTTTTCTTAATACTAGTGACTCCATTTTGATTTGGATGAGTTTCAAAATAGGTAGATAGATAGAAAGAAAGAGTATATACAAAATCAATCTTGTACAGAGCCATCGTATTTGAGGATATTTTAACAACGTATTTAATTTCTATTCTTTTTCATATGCTAAATAAAGTGATATGGAGATTTACCTCTTTGATTTTAATCTATCCTTTATACTAGATAGATAGTATACCAACTAGACAGCTATCATTACCTGTAGAATAAAATACAATTTCTTAATGTGATTTTTAATGTTCATAATTATGCAAATATCATTTAGACATACCTTGATGCTTTTGTTCTTATCTCTCCCTTAGATTTTGCTACCTCATCCTTTCCACCCATGTATTACCAAGATTCAGGACAAAGTTCTCTTCCTGTGAAAAACATTACAAAATATCTCCAATCATAAAGGAATACTCTTTCTTTCCCCAGATAAACAAGGTGTTTATTTTTTTAATGCCTTATAGTTTAGTGAGGGAAGAACACAGCTGTGTTTCAAGGTCAAAGAACATGCTGAAGTTACCCCACTTAAGGCTTCCATCATCTAATTCTGTGATTACTGGACGATCATTCCTAACTGGCTTTCCTGAATGAAATCATGCCCCGTCCAGCAATCCATTTCCTACCCCAGTAGTTCTCAATTGTTATGCTACAGCACAGAGTATAATTCAAACTATCCATAAGCATTTCACCAGAGTTCAATAAAGATATAAATTTTATTTTAGCTAGAGTTTTATAAACATACTGTTAAAATAGTTTGACAGGATACTGAGTAGGATAGGTCACAAAAAACTGCAGGGTGCAATTTGTTCCATGTCATAATATAATGTAGAATTTATACTAGAGAAAAATCAAGTATGTACTAAAACATGTAAACAATTTGCCTCTGCGGAGTCGGGGGAGAGCAAAGTATATTCAACTGTGACACAGAGAGAAAGTCCAGCCAATGAATCAAATTTACTCTGTGGATGCCTTTCTCAACATCGTAAATCACCGTTACACTACTGCAATGTCAATCTGATAATTGTTACTGAATTGTTTGCTTTCGTTTTCAGACTAATAAATACTGCCTTCATGTGGGCCTCTAACATTTCTCATATACATCCACAATTTCTCATTCACAATTATGAAATCAAAATGTTCTGACGGCTAAGCATGCCATCTTAATTCATTAAGTGACAAATCTGTTCTGAACTGATTAGTTCTGTTTTCATGTATTTGACTGTGGGATGTTGCTACACACCCCTCTGGGGGTATTATGCAATATTTAGTGCAGTTACCTTACTACTTTTCTAGAAGTCCAACATATTCTGAATTCTAACTTATGTCTAGTGCAAGAGTTTTGCATAAGAGATTATGAACATATATTTAAAATATTTCTCTCACAACAAATGTTCAGAGTGGCTGATATTCAGTGAAGTTTTCTGAAAGGCAAATCTGACCTTCTCTGTTCCTTGAAACTCCTAGTACTTCATTGTCCTCACATCCAAGCTCCTCAATCCTGTACACATGGCCTGTCTGGATTTTATCTCTGCTAATATTTTCATCCTCCATTCCTGCCCCAGATATACTGATGTTCTCAGGACTCGCCCATGTTCTTTTGTACCTTACTGGCTTTTCACATGTTTATTTCTTAGCCTGAAATGTTTTTCCCTTCTAGAAAATTTGTTAACTTCTGTTAGATTTTGTGTATCAGCTTATTTTACTTACCTCTTAACACTTGGTTTGTTGTTGCTCTCACGGGATCTCAAGGAAATTTTTCCAAATGTAGCATTTATCCTATGCTGTGTATTCTAATTTCCTATTAACTTTATTCTACTTACATTCACTTAGTTATGTCTCTAAGGGCTGAGACAATCTGGTTGGCCTCACTGTATTCTCACTCTTTAGCAGAGTGGATACAGAATAAATACTTGTTAAACAAATAAATGCATTAGAGAATAAATAAAACGTAGTATAGTTGACCTTTGAACAACACAGGGGTTAGAGAGCCCTCCCTTGTGGAGTTGAAAATCTGTGTATAAATTTTGAGTCCCTCAAATATTAACTACTAATAGCCTACTGTTGACCAGAAGCCTCACTGATAACATAAACAGTTGATTAATATATGTTTTATATGCTGTATGTATAATATACTATATTCTTATGATAAAGTAAGCTAGAGAAAAGAAAATGTTACTAAGAAACTTTATGATGACTATAAAAAAGAAAAAAATACATTTAAAGTACAATACAGTACAATGTTGTCCTTAAAAAAATCAGAAATGTGAAGATGATGTTGACATTTAATTAGAAAAACTAATGTCTGATATAATTTTTTCATAGTCATAGTTTTAATCATTTCATATTTTAATCAAATGGAATTTTAAAAATTTTATTGTTAATGGGTTAGTTTATCTCCAGGTTTTTAGGGGAATATGGTGTAAAGGAAGAAAAGGAATGGAAAAATTAGAGAACATTTGGGTAAAGTGGTATGTGAGTATCATTTAGAAGTATTTAAACAGGAAGATAGCATTCATTAGAAGCCTCTATAAGGGTATAGTGTGAGGAAAGACATACATTTTAGAGAGACAGATAATTTTTTGAGTAGTCTCTTATTTGATATAATTTCAAACTTACAATTTTTAATAGTAAAAGAAATTCCACTATACTTTTTACTCAGACTTACAAGTTGTTATACATACACACATGCACATATATACATATTTTTTTCTGAACTGCTTGAAAGTAACCTAAAAACACCATGCTCCTTTAAATCTAAATAATTCTATGAGAAGTCCCTAAGAACAAAAACATTCTCTTACAAAAGCACAGCTCAGTTAACAAAATCAGGAAATTTGGTATTGAGTCAGTGCATTATCTAATCCATAGTCTATATTTAAATGTTAAAAATTATCCTAATAATGCATTATAGCTACTTTTTCAGGTCTAGAATCAAGCTGTGGATAATGCACAGTATTTGT
>CAUYPO010095170.1:0-15697 GCA_963574435.1 Cheirogaleus major
CGAAATTCAACACCCTTTTATGATAAGCATGTTTAACAAAATAGGCATAGACGGGGCTTACCTAAAAATGATACAAGCCATATATGACAAACCCACAGCCAACACTATACTGAATGGGGAAAAATTGAAAGCATTCCCACTTAGAACTGGAACAAGGCAAGGTTGCCCACTATCTCCACTTCTATTCAACATAGTGCTGGAAGTCCATGCTATAGCAGTCAGACAAAAGAGCGGAATTAAGGGCGTCCAAATAGGAAGAAAAGACATCAAACTCTCACTCTTTGCTGATGACATGATATTATACCTAGAAAACCCCAAGGATTCAACCAAGAGACTCCCTGAATTGATAAATGAATTTAGTAAAGTCTCAGGATACAAAATTAATACACACAAGTCAGAGGCATTCATATACGCCAACAACAATCAAAGTGAGAACCAAATCAAAGACTCAATTCCCTTCAAAATAGCAACAAAGAAATTAAAGTACCTAGGAATATATTTAACTAAGGAAGTAAAAGACCTCTACAGGGAGAACTATGAAACACTGAAGAAGGAAATAGCAGAGGATGTAAACAGGTAGAAGAGCATACCATGCTCGTGGGTCGGCAGAATCAACATTGTTAAAATGTCTATACTACCCAAAGTGATCTACAGAGAGAGTCAATGCAATCCCTATTAAAATACCAACATCATTTTTGACAGATATAGAAAAAATAATTTTACGCTTCATATAGAACCAGAGAAGACCCCGTATAGCAAAAGCAATCCTAGGCAATAAAAATCAAATGGGAGGTACCAATTTACCGGACTTCAAACTATATACTACAAGGCTATAGTAATTAAAATAGCTTGGAAGATACAATTTTTAAAAGGTAAGCTGGGATCGGAAAAGAGAGAGAATCCATGTTGGTTCAAACACACGGGGACCCCCAAGCCAGCCCAGGGTGCATGGGTACATCAGAGAGGGTCTTGGTCCACTTGGTCAGGGTCTTGGTCCATGGGTTGCTTGTCCTCACGCTATCTGCTAACCCCAGGGGTGTGCAGCCACAACTATGCACCACGGGGACCCTTTCTGGGTCGTTTTGGGGATCTCCCCATTGCAGTTCACTGTGATAGCATGTCCAGCCCCTACAACTCCGGGATGCAAGTCCAAACAGCCTTGGCGTGGAGGAGATGTCAGCAAGTTTGAGAGTAGACCCACCTTGAGAGAAACGGACAGGCAGCGTGTCCCATTTCCCCACTGAGAGCTTCTCGGAGCCACAGAAAAGAAACGTGGTTCAGATCTTCAAAGACAGTAAATGGACATTAGCAGGGATGTATGCATCTTTTACAAAAAGGGCAATGCTTCCTCCTGGTGCACCCCCGGGGGAAAGAGAGTCCCACGCTATGCATAGGCTTTCTAGATGGATTGATAAGAACGACGTCTGCCTTGCATAATTTATCGTCAAGGGAAATGAAAACAGGTGCTTTGCAAGAATATGTTCTGAACCCCTTTCCAGAATTTAAACAGAAACTCCTACTTTGTTAGAAATCATCACACCCTGCTCTTGCACTGTTCTGCTGTTTCCACGTCAACTCACGCGTGCGTCTCTTCCAAAAGGGACCTCGCTCCTGTATCGGTTTATTGACCTTGGAAAAGCCCACAGAAGACGATTCCAGCATCAGTCTCTCATGGAGGATGCTGTGGAGAATTGGACCCTTTGTCCCACACAAGAAATGAGGCAGGTTTTCTTTTCTGTGTGGCTTTGACTGTATTTGAGCAACATTGGTTGATCATTTCTCATTTTACGTATTCAACCATATTATATGTGCTTAACAGGGCATCATGCACACTATAAACATAATCAGTTTACAGGGATGTTGCTAGGATATATTCTTTTAATGGTTTTATACCCTCAACATGCCTATATGTGTAGAGTAGCACGGTAGAAATAAAATACAGTAGAGCTACACGGAATCGAAACATTTCAGAAGTGCATTCCTGGTTTTACGACTAACGGGTGGTTTAGCATAACGCGGAGATGATGCCATAATGGAATATGAGGTGAGGCTGATGCACTCCGTCCAAAGATTTTGTCACAAGCTGGTAGTTTAGCAACCGAAGTGATCAAATATCCCATTAGGACATTTCAGAATCATTTTCTTTCCTTGTGCATCACCTCTAAGCTTAAACGCCTTTGGAGAATTCTACTTACATAGACACATACTTAGCCAATGAATCAGTAAAAGGAAAAGAAAAAGGTCAGAAAATCCGTTCAGCATCATTAGCTGCCCATGTAATAACGTAAACACCCTGATGTCTCGCGGCCACGGAAATGCTGCCTGAAAAAACACTTGTGCTCATTCCGCACTCACAAATGTTCATTTTAAAGTCTCTGGATAACCGAAAAAAATAAAAATAAAAAACTTCCAGTTGCACAAGGAGATCCTCACTAAGTCAAGTTCGCTGATTAAAGTGCAACAGCTTGTTTTTCCCCCAAAAGTGGATTCAACGTAGACTTTGATAACCAAGCTTTCAGGCCAACAAAGACCGATGCTGTAAGACTGTTTCAACTTCTCTCCTGAGCGCATCTTTCCTGTTTTGCATGAATCAAACCTTTCCTGCATTTTTGGAAACCAAGTTCACATGGCTTAAGCAACGATTCCAGTAAAATCCCCCAGCGCTTCAGCGGGAATTTACAGTCAGTTTTCTCTGCCAAGAGATGTCTTCACGATTCATTGTTGCAAAGAATAATTCTGTATTAATGATGATGTGGTCATTTTACTCACAGATGCAATATTCGAATAGTCAGCAAATCCGTGGATTGGGATATAGATTCTGTTTTCAGAGAGTCCTGTAGGATGAGAATTTAAGAGAAGCACACATTCCTAGTCTTCCTGCTCTCTGCATTGAATAAGATCCTCCAACCATAAGAATTACACATCGACTATAATTCTACACTTGTTTAAAGAAATTTAACACACTGACTGCCACACTAGAAAAAAAAATTTTTTTCCCCTGGGGCCACGGTGCTTTATTAAAACAAAACGATCTTTTCTAACTTGTGATCTTTTATTGTTTTCAGTGCATGAGTTTTATGCAACGCAAGCCACGATTTTTAGAATGCAATTGTCAATATCCATCGTAACAATAAGAACATCAGCAAGTAAGATTTTCATGAACCAACGGCAGGGTTTTGCTTCACGCGGCCCCGGGCTCAAACTAGCATGAGTTAAATACAACTCACACGGCAGTGAGTGTGTTAAAAAACAAGTCAGTCTTATGTCCAACTGCAACCAGGAACTCAGAGTGGCTCTTCCCTCTGCAAAGTTGCATACATGAAAACTAACTCGTGCTTGCTTACAGAGATGATTTCCACCACCTGTACCAGCTCTCATCTTGGTTTGCGTATTTTATGCACAAGAACCTACGAGGGATTTGCAGAAGAGGTTCCATGCAGAGGAGAGGCACAGCCTTATTAACACCGTTTTTGGTATTTGTTTCTTCCCACTTTTCCATACCACAGCAGCTGGGAAGAGATATGTTCATATCAAATCCCTGCAACCTCAGAATTGGACCTTATTTGGAAAAAAGGTCTTGGCGGAGAATGATTAAGTGAAGCACCCTGAGATGAGATCACAGTGTATTATCTGCGGGGGCCCTAAATGCAAGACTAGTGTCCTCATAAGGATACAGATTCTCAGAGGAGAAGCCACGTGGAGACGGAGGCAGAGGCTGGAGTGACGCTGCGGCCACAAGCCCAGGGACGCCTGGAGCCCCTGGGTTTGGAAGAGGTGGGAAGGAGCCTCCCCTGGAGCCTGTGGAGGGAGCGCGGCCCTGAGACTCCTGCGTCTCACACTCTTGGGCTCGGGCTCGGGGACTGGGAGGGGACACATTCCTGTTGTTTTAAGCCCCCAGATTGGAGTCATTGGTTATACCAGCCCCGCGGGGAAACAAACACAAATATTTAAAAATTTCTGGTAGGAATATGAGATGATGAGAGGTGCTCAGCACTTTATGATTCAGTAAGAGGCATTTAAACCTGTTTGCCCAGCACAGGGAGAAATGTGACTAGTGAGCCCATCGTTCATTGGAAGCACATATGTCCGTTACCATTATTTGCAAGTAATAGACTAACTCGAAGATAGTTGGTTGTTATTGCCTTCCCTCCGTGGGTAACTCCTAACATCTGGTGTACGTGCTTGTAAACGTGTGTGCATGAGCAAAATCTTTAGCTAACAGTCCATTGTCGCTCTCTAATTGCTCCCAGGTGCCCCCTGAAAAACAAAACCCAAACCACGTCGTTCTCTTGGAGGTCTGGTTTGCAATTGCAAGGGAAGCCTTCGGGACTGGGTGCAAGGCAAGGTGAGGATGTCCCTGCCCTGCTGCTAGATTCGGTTTGCAAGACGCCAAATACTACTGGAGTTTATTCTGTGCCGTGCTCTTGTACGGCTCCGGTGTTCAATAGTAGGTTCATGTTGGAACCACAGAGGGGTAGCGTAGAGTTCCCGGATGGCCCCACAAGACCTGACTTCTTTCTGGTAAAAAAAAAAAAAAAACCCTAAAGATCAATTTGCCTCCACCCTGAGAGGCTGTTCAGCCTCTTTCCTAACAGTCTTTAATATTTAATCTTGTTAGGGTCCAATAACATTCTTAAAACACAATAAACCAGTAGTTCTTGTTGGCTTCATCTTGTACCTACCTGGATGGATTAAAAGCGTCCTGATGTCTATGTGTGTTTCTTGCCCGAGGCTGCAATAACGATGACCATAGAACTGGTGGCTTAACACGACAGTCTTCTGGTGTAGAGTTTAAGTCATGCTACCCCAGCCAGAACTCCTCAGATTGGATTCCCAAATTTACAGACTAAAGTTCACAATGTTGAGTTACTAAATAAGGGCTTCCATTACCATCCAAGTCTTTTTGTTTTTTTCAATTTTTAGATTTCAAAATATTAAGGGGGTACAAATGTTTTAGGTTACATAGATCAATTTTGTAAGGCTTGTGTTCTGGCTATAGGTGTGCCCATCACCCAAAATAGTGTTCCTCATACCCATTAGATACGTTTTTTCCCCTCCTCTCCTCCAGCCTCCACCCTGGTTGATTTCCACTGAGTTTTTTTCTTCCCTCTGTGCACGCGTGCAGTCCTCAGTTAGTTCCAATTTAATGGTGAGTGCATGTGGTGTTTGTTTTTCCATTCTTGAGAAACTAAAAGGCTTCTGCACACCTAAAGAAACAACCAACAGAGCAAATAGACAACCTACAGAATGGGAGAAAATATCCACAAGCTATACATCCGATGAAGGGCTGACAGCCAGAATCTACAAAGAACTCAAGCAAATCAACAAGAAAAGACCAAACAACCCTATTAAAATGTGGGCAAAAGACAGGCACAGAAGCTTCTCAAAGGAAGAAAGACAAATGGCCAATAAACATACAAAAAATGCTCAATGTCACTAGTCATCGGGGAAATGCAAATTAAGGCCACAATAAAATTTCACCTTACCACCGTTAGAATGGCTTTTATTAAAATGTCCAAAAACAATAGAAGATGCTGGCATGGATGCAGAGAGAAAGGAATGCTTATACACTGTTGGTGGGACTGCAAATTCGTACAACCTCTATGGAAAACAGTGTGGAGATACCTTCCAAGTCTTTCATTTCATTCTTTTCTCCACATTTTAATGCAAAAAGAATTATTATGGTCACCCACACAGGTGTGAGTCTCTCTCGAAGACTCTGCTCACCACAATTGCTATGTTTTGGCTATCTTTTATGCACTCAGAGGTGATGTGTGTGGTGGACAGAATGCTGGACTCTCCTTTATGAACTTACAGGTGAACTGGGTGGTGGATGGACTTCTACAACCAAGGCCGGTGTCTGAATTCTTTCTTCACGATATCCAGTGGAAGAAGCCACAAAGACTGCGGATCTATCTCTCTTCCTTTGTGACGATCAGAGGAGGTGACTTGAAATATACATGTCACAAAAGCTCCACCAAGATCTGGTCGATTTGTGGAGTCAAAGAGATAATGTGCTCCATTAAACCTTGCTCCATCTAAGATCCCACTTTGTCACACGGGAATTTTAGTTTTTTAAAACTTTTTCTTACCCCTCGTCCTGCTACCCTATGTATAGTCTTGGCACCTCCTGTCTTCTGCCCCTCAGACCTGCTCCTTGTCCCCTCACTATCTCTGACTACTCAAGGTCAGCTTCTGTACCCACAAGGTCCGGTCTAAGCTTGCCGCTTGGACAATCTGGGCTGCTCCACCATCAGTAGCTTGGGGCAGTGGAGTTGGGGCCACTGTCCTCACTCTGGCCATGGGCTCTTCTCCTTACATCCTAGGTGACTGCATGAGCTTCCTGTCACTGATATGATAAGTTGCCACCAACTTATCAGCTTATAACAACACACACTGATTATCTTACCTTTCTGTAGGTCCAATATCTGGCCTTTGTCTCGCTGTGCTGAAATGATGCGTTGGCAGGGCTGCATTCCTTCTGGAGACTCTAGAGATGCGGTCCCCAACCTTTTTGGCACCAGGGACTGGTTTCACGGAAGACGATTTTTCCACGGACTGGGAGTATGGGGGTGGGGCATCATGGGTGGGCGGGGCGTCATGGGTGGGCGGGGCATGGGCGGAGTTCAGGCTGTGATGGGCAGCCCACTTCCTAACAGGCCATGAACGGGTACCTGGCCGTGGCCCAGGGGTTGGCGATGGCAGCTCTAGAGGACAATCTGTTTCCTTTTCCAGCTTCTAAATGCTGCCCACATTCCTGGTCTCAGGCCCGCTACCATCATCAAAACCAGCAACAGCATCACACTTCAATCTCTGCTTCTGTGGCCGAATTGCTTCTTCTACGTCTCACTCTCCTGCGGCTCTCCTGTAAGGACCGTGGAAATAATCAATGAATGCCACCTGTTAACGTTATTATTACGGTAATTGTTATGAGTTTCTCGGTGGAATGATAGCGTGACTCAAGTCTACACAATGGATTGTAGTTTTTATGTTGCCGTTTGAACTACTTAACAGTAGAAACGACCCAAGTGCCCATCAATCCGTGAGTGGATTAATAAAATGTGGTCTATGGACACCATGGATTTCTACTCAGCCATGAAAAGCAATGGTGATCTAGCACCTCTTGTGTTATCCTGGATGGAGCTGGAGCCCATTCCACTAAGGGAAGTGTCATAAAAATGGAAAAACAAGCACTATGTGGACTCACCATCACCAAACTGGCACTAATCGATCAACACTATGTGCACACATGGAAGTAACATTCATTGGAAATCAAGCAGGTGGGAGTGGGGAGGAGGGGATGAGTAAATTCACACCTAACGAGTACGATGCACACTGTCTGGGGGATGGGCACAGTTTTAACTTTGACTCAAACTGTGCAAAAGTAATTTATGCATCCAAAACGTTGGTACCCCTGTAATATTCTGAAATAAAAGAATAAAGAAATTGAAATTATTATAAAAAAAAAACCAAAACTGCATAACAGTACTTTACAGCAAGTATTATTTCCTTGTTGTAGATCACAGGGCTAGAGCTCATGAGATTACGTGACCAACTCAAGCTCTTCCCCCTGGTGAGTGACAGAGAAAGGTCATCTACAACTCCTCCCCAAAAGTGTCACTGACTTCATTCAGTAGGATTAGTAATCACGGCATACATTAAACTTTTCTATAAGACCTCATTCACAATTTTCATATTCTTAAGCCCTCCTTATCATTTAGGAGATTTTTTAAAAGTATATTTTGATTTAAATAAAAGCTATTAAGAGGTTTGGGAAGAGTGATGCTTTGTTAGTGGAAATGTAATTCAACTTTCTGTTATGAAAAAGAAATGCAGACATGTGCTTTGGGGAGGAAAAGGCAAAGGGATTTGTCATTAATGTCCAGGAATATGAACTTTCAGAGAATAATGAAAAAAAA
Organism: Cheirogaleus major; assembly: GCA_963574435.1. NCBI lineage: Eukaryota > Metazoa > Chordata > Mammalia > Primates > Cheirogaleidae > Cheirogaleus > Cheirogaleus major. Next base: position 7,920 of record CAUYPO010095170.1, read on the forward strand.
TTAAATAAACAAAAAAATCTAAGAGTTTCCATGTATAACGGAAGGTTCACACATCTCTTTTCATTATTTTATGTTATGTAAGATGTTGTGAAATATATCAACATAATGCAATAATACATTTTCTGGGCTTGCATGAGGGTTTGGAGTTTATAATTTTTTTCCCTTAAGGCTGGGCTCTGAAGGATTATAAAAATAGCTTCTACATACAAACTTCTTCTATTTTTCTTTCTGGATGTTGGTAGGAGGTTGAGGCATATTTTAAATAAATAGTTAAAGGAAGAGATAAAATATGATTTTCAAAGGACTGGATTTAAACCCACTGTAGTTTTATGTTCTCATTGTGGATTCTGGAAAGTGAGGCTTTTGTTAAGCCAGGACTTAAACTAATAGAAAAAGAAAATAACCACTGATATTTTTCCTACAGAAAATATTTCATTTAGTGCATTTCAAAATGGAGAAAAATAATCCATCCTGAAGTCCTCTCTGTGGTAACCAGACAGTGCACAAAAGCCCACCCACCATGCAGCCAGGTGGCTGGAGGGACAGAGGGCTGTGGCCACCATTTGGAGAGAGATGTTTTCACCCACGTAGCTGAATCTACACTGAGTCTCTGCAAAAAGTTTTATTTCATATAACTGTTACAAGTAACTTATAACTGTATACTTGTAACTGTTTTATTCCATGTAACTGTTATAAGCAACTTATAGCTGTATACTTATAACTGTTACAAGTAACAGGATATAGAAATATAGAAAAAATGTTGGATGCAGGGGTGCACGCCTGTAGTCCCAGCTACTCAGGAGGCTGAGGCAGGAGGATCACTTGAGCCCAGGAGTTCGAGTCCAGCCCGGACAATATAGTGAGACCCTCTCTCTAAAACAAAACAAAAGAAATACAGAAAAAAAAGGAAATAAATAACAGCTATTCTCAATCCCATTGCTCACAGATAAAGACTACAAACATACTCACATTTTGGTAAGAGTGTACGCACATTATATAATTTCAGTTCGGTTTATAAACCAGACCATATGGTTTAAAGTTCATTTTCCCCCTACATCACAATATATGATTTGCATATTCCTATGTCATTAGGGAGGCCCATGGGGTGGATGTATCATAACGTATTAAACCTATCTTCGGGGACATCTAGACTGTTTTGCAATTTTGCCCGTCTTTGCAAAGAATCCCCAATAAATCTCTGAAATCCTAAGTCGTGGAATGGCCACAGGGAAGCGTGTGAACACGTTTAAGGCTCTTGCAAAACATTTCCAAAATGCCCTCCAAGATGGTTTTTCAATTCACATTGCTACCCTCTGGCCCTACACAGGTATACACTTTACCTCCACATTTCACCCCCAAGAATGGCTATCATTGTAACAACTTCTGATTTTATAGCCACAAAGGATGTGCTCTTTCTGTTCCTTCTTCTTTTTTTAATTAATAATCAAACTACCTAATTTGGCCCACCTCATGGAAGAATTTTATTTCTGAGTTTGTCCCCACATTTCTTTCTTTCAATTTTTTTAGTTGGCACAGAATAATTGTACATATTTCTGGGGAAACAGTGATGTTTCAACACATATGAAACAATGTATTTGTAGCAATCTGTAGCAATCAGATCAGGGCAATTAGCGTATCCATCATCTCAAACATTCATCATTTCTTTGTGTTGGGAACATTCAATATTCCCCTTCTAGCCATTCGAAACTATCTATTATTGTTAATTAACTGCAGTCATCCTACAGTGATATAGGACAGTAAAACTTATTTCTCCTGTCTAGCTGTAATTTTGTAACCTTTATCAATCGAGCTGTGTAGCCTTTGTTTTTTGAGTAGTAAGGATAATTTACTTATTAAGTTCTAAATATAGCAAATACACAATAAGTCATTAATACATGTTCTAAATATAGCAAATTTTTTATAATTATCATTTTCTTTCGATTTTGTTTATAGGACTGTATTTTTTGGAGTTACAATAGTGTTAAAAGTGCTTGTAGCTGTATCTCTCATTTCTTTTCATTTTTTTTTACCCTCTTTTGTTTAGAAAGTCCTTCTTCATTCTGACATGAGACATTTCTCACATGATTTTATTATATTTTTCATTTTAAAATATTAAAACTTAAAGCATTTGGAACTCAAATGAGAATATGGAATGAGGCAAAGATTTAACTTTGTTTTACCTGAATATTAAATTAATTACTCTAACACCACTTATTAAGTAATTTATTATTTCCTCAGCAACAAGAAATTTCACTCACAATAAATATTAAACTCAGATGTTTCATGAACACAATTGGCTCATTCTGTTCTGTGCTTTATTGTAAGGTGTTTTATAACATATTGTAATAGGACCATGCAAGTGTCTTAGTATTTTCCACATTGTCATGTATTCTTGCTCATTTTTGACTTTGAGTAAAATTTCATTTACTGAACTTCTATAACAAAAAGGCATTGAGATTTTTGTTCGATTTTTAAAGCAACATATGAATTAATTCTTGGGTATTTATCTTTTACAATGGTGCATTTTCCCATGCAAGCACACACGTGCTTTCCTATTTTGAGGACCTTTGCAGAAGTCTTGAACACATTCCCGTTGAAACAGCAAGGAGAATATTAGGGAGAAAGGTTAAAAAAAGAAAAATAATTGCAGGTTTACTTTGCAGAAGTAAGGACGTGCACAAAAGAAAAGAGACCCAAAGCGGACAGTTTGCCTAATCACAGATGATGCACGGCAAGTGAGATGAAGGGAGTTCTCGTTAGTCTTAAATTGGTCTTGATCCAGCCCATGTGCCAAGAAAAGGGCCACTGGCTACCTGTTAGTTTGCCAGGACAAATACAGCATGCTGGGCCCGTTTGGGCTTGGTGGATGGCTTCCGTGCTGAGGGTGGAGCCTGTGAAGTTTGCACCTCTCCAAAATCTCTCCCAAGCTCTTTCCACGTGCCTGTAGAGTGAATCACACCGGGGCCAACACCGCAATAAGCACACCCATGTCTCGATGGGCAGTTGCAAGTCCCTTGGAGTTTTTATTTTATTTTTTCCAGCAACCGTAACCATAGAAACACAAACTCCAGGTCAGGCTGAACAAGTATTGCCCTGAGTTTTGGGAAAGTCACATGACAAAGCCAGGAGCAAGGAGACGTCGAGAATGACAGAAGGGGGATCCCAGGATGAGAGTGTTCGGACAATGGTATTAAGACAAAAAGATCATCAAAATTTTACATATATGTGTGTGTGTGCGTGTGTGTTATTGCAGCATGCTATGTCGACTTTAAAGAAATGGGTGGAATCTAGCCAAACGCTCTACTATTTCATAACAGATGAAAGAATAGATATACGTTCTTTGGGCAATGCAGAAATACGCTTTTTCGTGTGTGTGTGCAATTGTACCTTGAATAATTTATGAAGGTGATTACTGCAAAACAGATAAGGCCACGTGATACATTGTTTTTGCTCGGATGTTGTCGAAAAACAGCTAGAATAATTAGCAAGAAGAACAAGGTCTTCCAATCATGAAGAGGGAAAGATAACAGTTCTGTGCAGAAGGGCTGATGTTGGCTGACTAACAGAAAGGTGCTTCCTCTTGGTTCTCAGGAATGACGCCTGGTGTCAGAGGTGTTATTCGCCAATGTTCCAGGTGAGATGAGGACTCACACAGGCCAGGTGATGTGTATGTACAGCCATGGACAATTGGTCTCCTGAGTCAGACCTGGGTACCGCTCACCTCTGCCCCTTCCCTCCTCGGTGACATTGGTTCATTGCATCTCTGTTGCACAGCCGTGCAATTCAGATCTAGAATCAGAGCTGAGGTCTTGGCAGCTGCAGATACTCAGCTCTCTCTCTTCTGCTTCCCGATCCTCCTGCAGAGAGAGGGCCTGACAGGGAAACAGGAGACATAGGCTACATACCTTGGCATGATACCAACATCTAACATCAACTTGCATCTGGTTTTCCAATAGTTCACGCATCTGAAAAAGCTTCTATGCATGTGGTGTCTCTTTGGGTCAGAGAGAATGTCTCCATTCTGGAATTTTCCTTAATATTCATATTGTCATGTACATTTCCTGAGATTTTCTTTAACATTACTAACAAGATTAAGGACTCTTGACTGAGTAATCCAGGCTGGGCGCTGGGTGGGGCATTTGGCACTAAAGTTCATCGTCTTCCAGAAAGCCCCAGGGTGTGCAGGCATTACCTGGCCCGGAGCCCACGGTGAGGGATAGGAAGGAATTAGTTTTAGACTGCACAGCTAGAAGGAGAAATTAGTTTTAGATCACATAGCTAGGAAAGAGTGCAGCTGAGCTATGGACCCAGGTCTGTAGACAACAAATCTCTACAGTATTCTGAGTCTATTCCTTAATGAATTATAACTATTTTTACCTTGGGAACACCTTATGTAGCTCATAATGGAAAACTGCAACAACATGGGCGAACTTCGAGGTGATATGCTCTGAACGTACAATTTTAGCTCACTTGGAAAGATAGGAACTGTGGTCCAAGGCTGAAAGCATCTTCTCACCTGGTTGGAAAGGATGAGGACGATGTGAACCAACAGACCCTGTTTTAGTCCATTTTGTGCTGCTATAACAGAATACCACAGGCTGCACAGTTTATCATGAGCAGAGGTTTATTGGACTCATTTTTCTGGAGACTGGGCAGTCCAAGACTGAGGGGCTGTTCTGGGAGAGGGCCTTCTCGCTGCATCCCAGCAGGGTGGAAGCTATCACATGCCGAGAGAGATCAGGAGATCAAACTCACAGCCTCTGAACACTTGTGAAAAGAAAGGGGAAAAAGAAAAGAAAAGAAAAATCAACTTGCAGCCTCCAAACCTTCTACAATCGGTATTACTCGATGGATTAGAGTGAGAACCTCATGACCTAAACACACCCCATTAGGATACTGTTGTCTTTGGGGATTAAGTTCCCAACACATGCTTTCTTTGGGCAGGAAGGACTCACTCAAACCATAGCAGATACTCATGAAAAACTTTCTAAAGCTACATTTATTTAATGGAATCCATATGAGTACCTCTATCCATTGATCTATCTGTGTAGAGAGAGGGAGAAGTGTTTCATTATGTTTCCATATAGATATAGACATTGGTACAATAAAGATATGCACCAGCGCAGCTAAGCGGTAAAGCAAAGCTGAATTTTGTCAAAGGTTAAATATTATATTCCCTTTCTTAAAAAGAAATGGAATATCATCTCTTCCTTGGTTGACACGAAGGGGAAAATTTAGTTCTTTCCCAAGAGTTATGAAGTATGAAGACTTCCCCCTCCCCAGGCCATTTGGAATTCTTGTTCTTGCCCTTCTGAAATAAGGTCTGGGCACCTGGCTTCTCTATCAATAGATACCCAGGATCAGTTCTTGCTTTTTTTAAATTATTTTTTAAAATTTCAGAATATTATGGGGGTACAAATGTTTTGGTCACATAAATTGCTTTCGCACCATTTGAGTCAAAGTTATAAGTGTGCCCATCCCCCAGACAGTGTGCATCATACCTGCTAGGTGTGAATTTACCCATCCCCTCCTCCCACTCCCACCTGCTTTGTTTCCGATGAACGTTATTTCCATACGTGCACGTGAGTGTTGATCGATTAGTTCCAATTTAACAGTGAGTACAGGTGTTTGTTTTTCCATTTTTTTAGGAGCAATCAAAAACTTTAACAAAAACATTGTGAGCCACTAGTTAGGACCTCAGTCTCTCCCACCAAATCTTATTCAAATCATGACCTGATTAATTAGCCAGCAAGAATGTGACTCATTCCAGCCCCACCTGACTTTTTCCTTTACGGATTCCAAGACTTGCTGTGTTTCCACAGAATGAATCAGTAGAATTCAGAAGGGAACGGCCCATTTACGATGATGCTGTGAAGTTGTGAGGTTTCATGGTGGGGTTGAAAATTAAAATACACACAGGGACTTTACAAAATTGAGATGTTACAACTCAAGGTGTGGTGCATAGGTGAAATATCTCCAGGCTTTCAGAAAAATCTAAGAAAACGTAAAAAAAACTGCATCAGAATATAACTGGAGGGAAATTCCAATGCTATGAAGAAGAGGTGATGGTTAAGAATGTCTGTGATCAAATCCTGCTTTGGAAACTCCTTTTCTCTTACCCAATGGATGAGTTTCTAAACCTTCATGTGGCTCCTTTCTATGATGGGCAAATAAGTACATACACCTGTATGGCAGAGTGAAGTGGCTTCCACCAATGACAAAAAGCTCCGTCCACCTCTTTACAACCAAGATGGCAAACCATGCTGAGACTTGCAGCGATAAACTCTCAGAATCAGACCTTTCAGTCACAGTGAATGTTTTGTAGCGCTCCCTTTACCAAAACATAATAGAATCCACTAACAGCGAACACACCTGCACAGGTAATCTATGCAATCTACCTCACAAATACTATGTATTGCATTACCAATAATGTACTGGAGGCTGTACCTGCAACATACAATAAATATAAATTGACAGGAAAGCAACTTCTGTTTGAAAATAGCATGCATTTCCTTAGGTAAAAGCTCAGGTAAGGCTGCAAGAGGTGTCCCAGTGAAAGTGTCACAAGCTTGCTCTGGGGAAGGTCAGCGAGGTCGATACCAGAATTCCCAGCACAGGTGTGTTGTGTTGGCAACTCAAATACCTCCAGCAAGACTTCCATAGATGAGGTTTTCCAAAGGGGTGAATAGCTCCTGATCAAGCTGTAATCAAGACAATTGACAATAGTCCTCCGTTCCAACCATTTCGCTCTGTCGGGAATTTCAGCATTTATTAAAGCCATGCGAAAGAATTATCTATGTGAAAAATGATGTCGGGTTCTGAGCTCAGATAATAAACCAGCTATTCCATCTCCAAAGTTGTCTGGCATGCGTTTAAAAACACCATTTAAAACACGACTGAAGGCAGGCACTGCCCCTAAATCAGTATGCCAATAAAAAACTCTCCACTCACATTTCCAAAATGCCCATGTGCAAGAACCGCCCCTGCGTGAATATGTGTTGAAAGCTTAGAAAGATAGATGTCCACAGAAGAAATTCTAATGATTTGTATTCACAACCAAGTTTATCCAGATGAATGGTCTTTGTGCAAACAGATTTTTGGGGATGAGTAGGACGAAGCTGTCTGTGAGTAGATCACAGACCCCACTGAATTAATATGTTTCTACTTAATAGATTTGAATTATCACTAACTTAGTGGAGACAATTATAAAATAGTTTTTAAGAGCAACCATTCACCACACAATGTTTGCACTATTGCAACCTTCTCGTTTTCTTCCTGTCAAAATTAAATCTCTAGCACATGTCCATTGATCTCCCGGTCCTTCAATGAGGGAACTCTCCTTACTATGTTGGCTTTTAGGGTTTTTAAAAAATATATTTTCTTTTTTTTATTTCAAAATTTTATGGGAGTACAAATGTTTTGGTTGCATAAACTACTTTTTTACCATTTAAGTCATGGTGGATAACAGAGTTACACCTAAGCATGAAACTATGAGAATTCTAGAAGAAAATGTTGGAAAAGCTCCTATAGACATCGGCCTAGGAAAAGAATTTATGAAGAAGACCCCAAAAGCAATCACAGCATCAACAAAAATAAATAAATGGGACCTGATCAAATTAAAAAGCTTCTGCACAGCCAAAGACACAATCCTTAGAGCAAACAGACAACCTACAGAATGGGAGAAAATATTTGCACGTCACACATCTGATAAAGGGCTGATAACTAGAATCTACAAAGAACTCAAGCAAATCAGCAAGAAAAAATCAAACAACCCCATT
>CAUYPO010095172.1:0-94274 GCA_963574435.1 Cheirogaleus major
TACAAACATAATGAGTAAGATGTGCAATGTATGGGGTGTGGTTATGCTTGAGGCTCTGCCTCGAGGGGGGAGGGGGGTGCGGGGAATATATATAACCGTAATATTTGTACCCCCATAATATGCTGAAATAAAAAAAAAAAAGAAAATATTAGGTCATAAAAAAAATAAATAAATAAAGTGGCAGTTTTCACATTTTGAACCAATGCCTCAGATGCTTATATGTTCCTTTATCATTTTATTTTGTGTGTTTTGGAAACGTTAACAAAACCCAAGTGCCTTTAAGCACTCTTTGCTACATTATGGAGCACTCTTATGTTGTAATTGGTATGAGGTTTGTCAATGCGTAGATGATGGGTTTGTTTTGTTTTTGTTTTTTCCCTTTTTTCCCTCGGGAAGTTCCTGAGGCATTTAAGTGCCTAATAATCAACAGTGGAGCTCTGTGATTTGTATTAATAAACTCTAGACTTGAAAGGTTCCTGTTCGTCATGTGGATCTTGTCCCTTTCCTTACAGTATTTGTCATGAACTAATTCTCATCTAAATTTGCCTCTGATACAACATCTGCTCTCCAGAGCTATACCTTAGTGTCAGCTCAGACTGCTACATGTCACCAAGAAGGGAGCAAGTGTAAATTTGAGTTGTTCTGGGAATTTAATGTTGGCAGTATTTGTATGGTGGAAAGGATCTCTAAACTTCAAGTTAATAGGATTTTGCAATCAAAAAAGCTAGAATCTGAGTTCCAAATGAGAGCGATTTTCCTTGCTATAGACTCAGCTTGGATCTCAGTTTTCTTCTGTCTCCTTTTCTTTCAGAGCATTTTATCAACACCCTGCCCGAATATCATGTGGTGGCTCCTGTCCAAGTAGATGCCGGTGGGCATTTTCTGTCGTATGGCTTGCACCTTCCCATCAAGAGCAGCAGGAAGAAGAGAGATTTGGATGGCTCAGAGGACCGAGTGTACTATAGAATTTCTCATGAGGAGAAGGACCTATTTTTCAATTTGACGGTCAATCGGGGATTTCTTTCCAACCGCTACATCGTGGAGAAGAGATACGGGAACCTCTCCCATGTTAAGATGATGGCTTCCTCCGCCCCCCGCTGCCATCTCAGGGGCACGGTCCTGCAGCAGGGCACCAGCGTCGGGATGGCAGCCCTCAGTGCCTGCCATGGACTGGTGAGTGCTGGCTCTGCCATCTCCCTGCCTCCCCTCTACAGGCCCCTAGAGTCTCAGCCTGGGGAGACTGGTGAGAACCAACAGGTTCACAGATGCATTGACACGTGGGAACTGAGCCCCTGTGGCGTGATGATGCTGGCCTCCAAAGCAGTTGGGGAGAAAATGTAGAGTAAATAGAAGGGATCAGTTTGGGAGGTACAGAGAGTAAGGACATGAAGGGTTTAGAAGAGGCAGGGAGAACTCCAACCAGGAACATCGGGGTGGGAGGTGGAAGAAGAGGGCGGGTTTGAGTTGGGTCTTCAACCTTTGGGGCAGCTCCTACTGTTGGCTGACTGGCTGGCCAGAGTATTTTGAATTAGCAAAACCTGCATTTGCACTGAGTGATAGCAGCAGCTGCTTTGATGGCATAGTGGTGAATGCGTACTTCATAATCAGACTTCATGTGGGATCTTGGGCTTCAGTTGATCCCTTTGTGCCTCTGTTTTCTCATCTGTAAACTGGAGATAATGATAGTACTTGTCTCATAGAGCAAGGTTTAGAAAACTATGGCCCACAGGCAATTCTGGCCTGCCTCTCGTTTTCATAAATACAATTTTATAGAAAGACAGATATGCCCATGTGTTTACATATTGCCTATGGCTGCTTTCAAACTACAGCAGTAGTTGGGATTGGGACTGTATGGCCTGTGAACCCAGCAATATTTGCTGTCTGGCTTTTACAGAAAAAGTTTGCTGACCCACGTAATGGAGTATTGTGAGGATTAAATGAATTAATATATAAAGTAAATAATAAACACTGAATGTTGGCTGCTGTTATTATTTTTATTATTCTAATATGCCAGGCACTGAATTGTGTGGTTTATGATGTAGTTTATGTACGTTGTCTCTCCCATCCCTTTTTGAGCAGATGACAAAGCTTGGAGATATTGAATAACTTCATTATGCAAATTAATTTAGGTCCGAGTCTTTCTACTATTATATGCTATATCTTAAGCCTGTGATCCAAGCTTATTTTTCAAAATTTCAACCTGTATTTAAAAAAAGTTTGGTCCCTTTGTTCTTCCTGACTTCTAGCAACAGCAGTAATGATAGCCCCACTAGCAACTGCATGGAAAGCAATGCTTAGGGATTATGTTGACATTTTTTGAGGTTTTTCTCATGCTTAGGTAGGAGGTAGACACCAACACTGAAGGGTGTGCTTAGGAGTGACTGCATGGGGAGAGAACCCAGAGTTTTGATGCTGGTTATGGGGAAGCCCAAGGTATCACCATTGGCACTTGTGCCAGGACTGGTTTGCTGAACAAAACAGCTAGTGGCATTGGCATTCCCATAGAAGGCTCTTGTCCCAAACTCTCCCGTTATTTCTGCCGTTATGGTAAAAATTTCTGTTATTTGTAATTTGGGACTCTGTTTATTTTGCATCTGTACAGTTTGACTTTGCTGCAATACTGTGGAAAACATTCATGTAAAACCTTATACAGCAGTTTAAATTTTCTCAAGGACCTCTGGGGATGAATTGTTTTACACAATAAATGGAAAGTCTTGCTTTGCCTTTTTCTGTAAATCTGGAATTTTGTATGTAGGTATTTATCACTTCCCTCTCATTAGATCATAACACAAAATCAAGAATGGTGTCCTATTCTTCTCTTCTTCTCTGTGGGCCTCACATGGTGCTCATTTGAACTGGGGGACATCTCCTGGCTCGATGGAAGCTATCCGCGAGGCTTGATCTGGGCTCACATCACATCTTCCCTCTGCGACCCAGCTCTCATTTCTAGGAGAAAGCCCTGGAAACATCAGTGGCACCTGATCCTCTGCGGCCAGAAGAACGGAAGAAAGAACTCCTGACATTAAAAGAGCTCCTGACAATGAAACATTATTATGCTCATAAAACCCTAGAAAGTTTAAACACAGGTGCCTTTCTGTGGGTTGGAGCGATCTGTGGACTTACAGAATTAACCTGCAGAATCACCCGGGAGCTCATTAAAGAGACAAATTCATGGGCTCCACTCCAGACCTGGTGTGTCAGAATCTCGGGGGGTGAGCAGAAACGTGTGTGTGTTTTAGCAGCTTTGTTGAGATATAATTCATATACGTACAATTCACCCGCTTAGAATTCAGTGGCTTTAATTATATTCAATGACTTTAAACACATTCACAGAATTGTGCAACCATCACAATAAATTTTAGAACATTCTCATTATCCCAAAAAGAAACCTGTATCCCTCAGCAGTCACCTCCATTTCTCCATACTTTCTGTCTTTATAGATTTGCCTGTCTGTAACCTTTGTCTTAATAAGTCCTCTAGGAGATTCTGATGCCCACTGAAGTTTGAGAAGCACTGGACTAGAGCAGTCGTTCTTAAACCCTGGCTGAACATTATGGTCACCTGGGGAGCTTTAAAATATACCCATGCCCCAACCCCATGCTCCAGATGTTCTTGATTTAATTGGTCTGAAGGTAGAGCCCAGACATCAGCATTTTTTAAAGCTCCCCAGGAGATTCTAAAGTGCAATAGCTGTTGCCAACCACCAATTAGTGAGAGTGGCTGTTAATTGGCGGTATTGGCCAATATTACTCTAATTGAGTACTTATCCTCAGGTGATTGTAACTGGAAGCCAGGGGTTCAACCACTGCTCTAAATTGCTCCCTAATTTCATCTTGTGCTTTTTAAGGGGGAATTGCGTACTGTTTATTCCAGGCTTGGGAATAGAATACTGGGGCCTTTTCCATTTCAAATGTCCCCAAGGAGCAGTGAGTACCACCCTGTGGGCATTTTCAGAATCAGATTTCTAGAAAGTAAAGGGGCACAAAGTGGTAGTTAAGATGATGGAAAATTTTTACATCCAAATTATGGAATGATTTTGCCAGAAGAAACACTCCACTGGGATTACTAGGTAGCCTTTTACACATAACTGGACAGTTAATGGATTGTTATAAAAAAGGGCACCAAAAGCCAAATGAGTTTCTTTCCTTTCTGTGAGCACACTACGTGGCTGGCTCAAGTTTATTTGCTCATGTGTCAAAATTTGCCAGTGTCCATCTAGAGTGTCGGACTCATGTCTGACTTACGATCACATGTCTGAGGTCTGACCTCTGGTACAGTTGCTTTCCCTTTCAGCCAGGAATGACCCCACACTCATTCACAGGATGGCAGGCCTAGGATGTGCTGGCTCTAAGCCCTGTCACCACTCCTAGGGACATAGGTAGCATTTGGGAAGGTTTTCTTAGGAAGGAGACATTTTCATGTGGACCAGAACATCTGCCTCTTATCCGGGGGTGCAGGCCTGGCATATTCTTTGGTTCAGATGTGGTCATCTGAATGAGATGTTGGAGCTGTGTTCTCTTGGCATTGTCTATGATTCGAGGCTCATTTAGTCTCCCCTGGCTCAGACCCAGATGGTTTCAAACTGAAGACCCCAGAAAAGTCACCTATGGGAAGCTGGGGGACAATGCCTTCCTCCACCTAATGTCCTCTCACATGGCTCTGGTCCCTGTCCTCTTGGAGGCTGCCTCTAACCAAGTCAGCCCATGTCTGCAGCTCAGCAGTTCTTGTCTGTCATCTCCACCATTTTCACTACCCTTCCCTCTCAACATTTTCATAACTTTGAAATCATGGAATTTGTTTATTTTGAACAGTTTAGTAGATTTGTTCCATTCTCTATTCTTTAATGGTCAAACTGTGTTCCTTAATCAGTTAGACTAATTCATCCTTAGCAGGAATGAGAATCCCAATGGGGGTGGTTTTGGGTTTGCTACTACCAGGAGCCCTACAACACTGGTTCCAGGTGAATTTTTTATTAGTAGTTCAGTTCAGATTTCTAGGCTGGGAGGCTAGTGCACAATACACAATTGGAGTTGTTATTTTTCTTGGGGCACTCTACTTCTACCAAGGGTCTGCTCTAAGCACTCATCTTTTGGACTCTGTACCTGGGTCAGTGACAGTTTTCACTCCAGCCCGGGCTTTATTAAAGTTCTTGGCTCTATCATAAACCCTAGCCTCAATTCCAGCCTCTAAAGGGAATTTAAATTCTAATTCTTAATCTGAACAGCTGGACATGGATCTCTCAAGGGCCTTCCAGCTTCAACTCCCACCCAATTTTCTGACCTTAAGTTTGCCTTTCTCTTTTGGCTCATTGAGGTTTCCTTTCTTGATTTGAACTCAAATATGGATTAAACTTTTGAAAGAGGTATTTTCTTAGTGTTTTTTTTTTTTAGTTAAACTTTTTATTTTGGGGTAGTTGTAGATTTATATACAGTTGTAAGAACTAATATAGAGAAATATTAGTAGTACCTTTTACCCAGTTTTCTCTGATGGCAGTGTCTTGCAAAATTACTGTATGACATCACAGCCAGGATTTTGACATTGGTATGGTCAAGATGACAGACATTTCTGTTACAAGAATTCCTCATGTTGTCCTTTTATAGCCATACCCATTTCTCTCCTGCCTCATCACCTCCTTATGTTTTTCATTTAAGTCCATGATCCATTTCTAGTCAATTTTATATGAGACTTAGAGGTTCTTTTCTCTCCCTTCCTCATTCCTTCCCTCCCTTCCTTCCCTTCTTTCTTTTTCGCCTAAAGATGTCTAGTTGCTCTGCACCATTTATTAAAAGACTATTTTTCCTTTATTAAATTGTTTTTTCCTTTTGGTAAAAAAAATCAAATTTTTTGTGAGTCTATTTCTGAGTTTTAGGTTCTGTTTCACCAATAGTACATAGTCTTCATTACAATAGCTATATGATTAGTCTTGAAATCGGGTAGACTGATTCCTCCCATTTTAGTCTCCTTTTTAAAAATTGTTTTAGTGATTCTGGTTCTCTGATTTTCTATATAAAGTTTAGAAAATCTTGTCTACACTTGGGATTTTGATAGAAATTGTATTAAATCTGTATATTAATTTGGGAATAATTGACATCTTTGCTATGTTGAGTCTTTCAATCTATGAACATGGTATGTATCTTGATTTATTTAGCTCTTTTATTTCTTTCATCAGTGTTGTGTAGTTTTCAGCATATTAGTCCTATATGTGTTTTGTTAGATTTATACCTAAATATTTCATTTTTAAAGCAATTGGATTTTTAATTTACATGTTCACATATTTATTGTTAGTATATAAAAATATAATTAATTTATGTATATTTATTTTGTATGCTCTGAGTTTGCTGGATTCACTTATTAGCTCTAAGATGATTTTATTGATGGATTCCTTGGGATTTTCTTTGTATATAATGATGTCATTAGCAAATGGGGTAGTTTTATTTCTTTGTTTCTTATCTTGGGCCTTTTAATTTCTTTTTCTTACATTGGCTAGAAATTTGAGCACTATATTGAATAAGAATGGTAAGAGCAGACATCTCTTGCCTTGTTCCCAATTTTAGTGAGAAAGCATTCAGGTTTTGATCATTGGTATATATTAGCTATCAGTTTTGTTTTGTTTTGTTTTGTTTGTATAGGTGCTCTCCATCAAGTTGAGGAAGTTTTCTTAGAGTTTTTATCATGAATGGGTGTTGAGTTTTGTCAAATGTTTTTTCTGCATGAGTCGATATGATCATGTGATTTTTTTTTTTAGCCTGTTAATATAATAAATTACCTTGATTCAGTTTTTAAAAAGATTTTATTTTTTAAGAGCAATCTTAGTTTCATACCAAAATTGAGAAGAAGGTAAAGAGATATGTCATAATCCCCTGTTCTTACACGTACATGGCCTCCCCCATTATCAACACCCCCACCAGAGTGGTACATTCGTTACAATTGATCAACCTATGTTGACACATCATTATCACCTAAAGTCCATAGCTGACATTGGGGTTCACCCTTGGTGTTGTACATTCTATAGTTTTGGACAAATTTATAATGATATATATTCACAATTATATTCTTATATAGAGTGTTGTCACTGCTGTAAAAACTTTTTGTGCTCTCTTCTCATTCACGACCCCTTCTCTCCTACTCCTGACAACCACTAATCTTTTTACTTTTCCATAGTTTTGCCTTTTTCAGAATGTCATATAGCTGGAAGCCTACAGTATGTAACCTTTCAGATTGGCGTCTTTCACTTAGTAATATGCATTTAGGTTTCCTCCAAGTTTTTTCATGGCTTGATAGTTCATTTATTTTTAGTGCTGCATAATATTCCATTGCCTCTATGTACAGTTTATGAATCCATTTACCTACTGAAGGACATCTTGGTTGCTTCCACATTTTGGCATTGTTGGATAAAGCTGTTATAACCATCCATGTGCAGGTTTTTGTGTGGGCAAGAGTTTTTAACTCATGTGGGTAAATACCCAGAAGTGGAATTGTTGGATCATACAGTAATTCTATTTTTAGCTTTTCAGAAAGCTTCATACTGTTTCCTACAATGGCTGTCCCAATTTACATTCCCACTAACAGTATACAGGGATTCCCTTTTCTTCACATCCTTGCCAACACTTGTTGTCTTTGGTCTTTTTGATAATAGCCATTCTAACAGGTGCAAGATGGTATCCAGTGGTTTTGATTTGCATTTCTCTGATATTTAGTGAAGTTTTGCACCTTTTGTTATACTTGTTGGCTATTTGTATTTTTTGAGAAATGCCCCTGGTCCTTAGCCCATTTTTATTTATTTTTTAATTTGTATTTTTTTGCTATTGAGTTGTATGAGTTCCTTATATATTTTGGGTATTAACCCCTTATTAGATATATGGTTTGCAAATATTTTATCCCATTACATAGGTTGTCTTTTCATTCTGTTAATTGTTTCTTTTGCTGTGCAGACACTTTTTACTTTGGTGCACCTGTACTTTCAGTGTCATATCCAAAAAGTCATCGCCCAAACCAATAGCAAGAAGCAGCTTCTAAGTTTTAAACCTGTAGCTTTCACTCTCCCGGATAACACATGTGAGCTCTTCTTTTGTCTTCCCCCTGTTTCAAGTCACAAGTGGCCCTAGGACTTCTAGTTCCTACCATGAGAACTGTCTAGGTTGATTGGTAGAACTGAAGGCTCCATGATCTTTGTTCCTTCCTCCTTTACCATGATGAGAATGATGTAGCTCCGTTGGGAGGAATTTAAATCCCACTCTGAGGGCATGTCTCACCAGAAATCTCCCAGCTCATTATCCCTGTATGTATTGCCTACTGGGTTGCCTGTCCTTATGGGCCACCAGGCCTATCCCACCTATAGGGTAGTGTGAATAGAGAATGAGGCTCTTAATTAGAGTTAAATAATTGCTTATATTCTTTTCTCTTCCCTGGGTCAGAGAGTGTATTTGTGGAGAAATTAATGAAACTGTTTTACAGATTTTTTCCTTTGGATTTTTCACTCATATTTATTCCCAAAATATTTTGCTTTGGAAAACTTCTGATTCTAAACTAGTCTGGAGAAGGATAGCAATTTCTTCCATTGCTGAGGATTGGGGCCAGTTGGGGTGGCCACATTTTATTCACAGGGGAGAGTTGGCTCATTGATTCAGGGCCTGTTTGGAGAAAGGTCTGCTCTGGTGTAAACTAAGTTCCTATGCCTTATTAGTGTGATCTATGATTTCTTTTCAGTTTGAAGAACTTCATTGCCCTTTTCATTTGACTGCCTTCTTACGGGCTATAAAATGTGCAGCCTGTCTGGAAAGTAGTAGCAAGAGCCTTCCTTTTAGTGTCTACCTGCTGTGGTTTGATTTTTTTGTCTCCTCCAAAACTCGTGTTGAAACTTAATCCCCACATAATGAGTGTGATGCGCACTTGAAGCTCTGACTCGGGTGGGGCAAGGGTAATATACGTAACCTAAACCTTTGTTTCTCCATAATATGCTGAAATAAAAAATAAAAAAAATTAAAATTAAAATTATACAATAATAATAAAGAGATTCTTTTATAAGATCCAAAAATTAAAAAAAAAGAAAAGAAACTTAATCTCCAATGGTGCATTACTGAGGTGTGGGACTTTTAAAAGGTGATTAGATCATGAGGGCTCTGCTTTAATGAATGGATTAATCCATTCATGGATTAATGAGTTAATGGATTAATGGGCTAACACTGGAGTAGGTTTAGTGGCTTTATAAGAAGAGGAAGAGAGACCTGAGCTAGCATACTCAGCCCCACACACTTAACTACCAAAAGTCTCCTGGGATTTGGTCTGTGATCATTCTTTTCCAGCTTCACACTCTTGCTAGGTAACCTCAACCAGTAACAAATGTATCTATCTATCTATCTATCTATCTAATCATCTATCTAATATCTATCATCACCATTATTATTTGTTTCCAATATTCATCTTTATATCTGTATATGTATGTGGATAGCTACTACATTTACATATCTAATTATGATATTTCCTTGGAACTCTAGCAGTTGATTTGCCATTTTCACATGGCAGGAATCTCAAATGTAACATGTTCAAAACAGCACTGCTGAGCGCCCCTCCTTCAGTCTTCCCTGTCATTGCACATGGCAATTTCATTCTTCCAGTTGCCCAGGTCAAAATCTTGGAGATAGCCTGTCATTGACTCCTCTTTTTCTTTCATACTCTATATCTATTCTTGTCAGCATGTCTTGTCAGCTCTACCTTCAAAATATGTTCAGACTCTACCACTCTTGTCACCGACAAGACAAGTCGACAAGACAAGTAAATACCCTGGTCTGGTTGGTGTCAACAGGGGTAGCTTTACCCTCCAGGGGACATTTGACAATATCTGGAGACATTTTTGGCAGTCACAACTTGGAGGAGATTGCTTCTGTAGTATACTAAGTAAAGTCCAGGGACGCTGCTAAACTTTGTGTAATGTACAGAACAACCCTCCATAATAAGGGATCAGATGACCTAAAATGTCAATATTGCCGAGTGGTTTCTCTGCCTCTTCTCTTATTTCTTGCGAGCCATTTTCCACATAGTGGCCAGACTGGTCTTTTAAACACTTTTGTAGAGCAGTGACACCTCTTCTGTTTAAAATCTTCTACTGGTTTCCCACCATAATAGAATGAAATCTGAACCCTTGCCCTGGGTTCCAAGGCTATCTGTGATCTGGTCACTAGCCCCCTCCCTGCCCTCTTCTCCCACAACATTCCCCACCTGCACTGTGCTCCAGCCACATTGACCTCTCTGATTCTCAAATGTACCAAGTACACACTGGCCTCATAGCCTTTGTGCATGTTGTTCCCTCTTCTTAGAACACTGTTCTCACACGTTTCCACATAGCTACCTCGTCTCTATAGATCCCCAGCTTAAGGTCTTCCCTGGCCACTCAAGCAAAAGTAGACTCCTCCAGCATTCTATCACATTACTTATTTTATTTTTTAAAAAGAACCTATAGTACTTGATATTTTCTTGTGTCTTTTTGCTTAATTTTTCCCTCACCCTGTCTTGTTCACACATGTTTAGCTATGTTCTGCAACCAACACTCAGTAAATATGGCTGAAAGGATGAATGTGTTTATTTCAGTATTTAACCTTTATACTGCTCCAGGTCTCTATAGACCCTCCTAGCCTGTGGCTTCCAGATGAGATTACA
This sequence comes from Cheirogaleus major, assembly GCA_963574435.1. Classification (NCBI taxonomy): domain Eukaryota; kingdom Metazoa; phylum Chordata; class Mammalia; order Primates; family Cheirogaleidae; genus Cheirogaleus; species Cheirogaleus major. Next base: position 10,654 of record CAUYPO010095172.1, read on the forward strand.
TTTCCTGAACTACCCAAACAATGTCTTGAATCCCCACATATTAACTGTTATATTACAGTCTGCTTAAATGGTCCCTGCGCTATTTCTGATGAGTTCTAGAGCAAGGTTTCTTATCATGGTACCATGATGCTGCCTCTGCTATGTGGCCCACTTTAAGAACACCATGGCTGCCACCATTGGGCTGACTTTCAGAAGAAGACACTGCTCTCACCTTTGCCATTTATTTCTGACCTGGTTTAGGCCTTTCTTTAGTTCTGCAAAGCACATCAGTGTCCAACCTATAATTTTCAGTAAGACTTTTTTGAAAATTTTCTCATAAAGGGAAGGGAAGTACGACACAAATAGTAACCTAAAACTTTTACCCACCTTGGGTGTGCTCAGAGTCTAGACTGAACTTTAAGAGGGTCTCTAACCAAGCACCAGGCCTTTTGATAAGTGGCAAGATCACTTTACCAGCACTCTTCCTGCTAAGGGATGTGCTGAAACATGTTTCACTTCTGAGTTCCAGGCCCAGTCGGGGGAATAAGGAAATTTCCCCATCTGGCTATGTATCTATGTATTTATCCATCCAGCCCAGTCCCAGCCCACCTTTGTTTCCAGCTCTTCTTTCCAGGCCTGATTTTTTTCAAAGAATATCTGCTTGCTTGAGAGAAAACCCCAACCTAAAGCGCTGGGTTGCACCATGCAGTTTATGTGTTGCACACCCTACTAGTTGGTCCATTAAGGGGAGTTTTAGGGGCTGAAATCCAGCTCAGGCTCTGCCAGCTGAGCCAAGTCATGGCTCAGGGTAGAAACCAAGTCCTGACTCCAAGAGGAAAGAGGCCTTTTTATAAGCCTTTGCACAAAGTGCAGTACTTTTTTGTAATTTGTCTGCCTTGATGGGTACTTTTAAAAATTCATCTGTCTGTATGGGCCACTTTTTATAATTTCATCTGCCTTTCCTGCATACCTTTTTGCAGTTTGCACAGATGTGTGTGACTACAGGAGCCACTGAGACTTCTACCTACAGGACTTGGTCTTGGTTTGTGCACCGATGACAATCACCTGAGGACACAATAGTCCATCACCAGCATGTTTCCCAAAGCCTGAGTTATTCAGTCTCACACGACAGTGCAGGGAGGTAAAGAGTGTGTGTGCATTCATGAACACATCCTTTTACACTGAGCTGCAGCAAGTCCTGATTAATTCCCTTTTCCAATCTCTCATTTTATTCAAGGTGAAGAACAAGTAAGTCTCTATTTCTTGAAACCACTGGGGTCTTTGCCTCTGATCTCCAGTGAACAACTATTTGAGCTGAAACACAAGGGAAGAGGTCTTCTCAAGAAGACATAATTACATAAACACTCAGATTCTTTAAATATGCATTGGGGTAAAAAAACCCCTCATTTATCCCATACAAATACAAAACTGCAGTGACATATTTCTGCTGCAATATTAACCCAGTAGTCGAGTTTGAAGGCAAACATGGCTATTGTTTCCCTGTTTAGCTACCTTTACATTGAGATGAAAAGTGCTTTTATTTTTGCCACCAGAACAAATGAAATGTCTGCTACAAAAAGAAATTTAATCCTCCTTCTTTTAAGATGTAGGCTACTACGGAGCTTTGGAAGTTTTCCAACTTCTAACCAGCAAAGTATCAGTTTGTGCTAGGATTTGCTGTTACAATAATTTGAACTCTTTAAAGTTTGTTAGATTCTCATTTCCAAAATTGCAAGGATGAAGTATTCTCTGCATTTTGCTGTGTGAATGCTACAAACAAGGGTTAGCGACATTTAAAAATCTGTGCCGTTTGATGGCGCCTCTGTTGAGAGAGGGATGTGCTTCATACCACATTACTCCCTCAAGTGCAGTTCAGTTCTTGGCCCAGATGGAACGTCTTGCTGGTTCCTTTCCATACAATCAAAGAATGTGACCGTTTCTGCCCTCTTGTTCTTGAAATCTGGCTGAAGCCTGGGGTGATGGAGCTGAGGAATGAAGTCCACTGGCAGGGCTGTGTGGGAAAGCTTGCCCAGCGCGGCTTCTTGCCTTGCTTCCTGATCCCGAACTTCGTGGCTCATTTGAAGAAGCTGCTCATTTGAGTGGCGGGATGCCTGTGTGTCAGGGTTTGTTGTTCCTCACCAGGGGAGGGAAATGAATGCTCTGTTTATCCCCTAACTGCTTTCGGGATGAGGAATTCTCTGTGACCTCTGACCTTTGGGGGTTGCCTGGTAAAACCCATGCTTACTCAGACATGAGGCTGTGGACCGGGGCGTCTGTCTGGCGGGAATTCCTCCCCTTGCTATCAGTACTTTGTGCTGCAGGCTCATAAATATGAGTGGGAATTTTTCCTCCTTCCCTTTTTGTCTTTCTGCTTACTTTTTAGTTCATCAGGTTTGTTTTGTGGGTCCCATTACGATGACTTGGAGGTAGGAAAGAGAGAATGGAAGAATCTATACTTCAAAAAGCACCATTGTTTTCTTCTTTTTGCTGGGTCTTGAATTAGCAGCTTTCCCTATGGTCCAGGGATGGTGCAGGAGGAGAAAAAGAATGACCCTCTACTGTTGTGGGGAAAAGAGGCCACATGCTCTGTTACAGAGTTAATAACTCAGCTTAAGGGTCTACAAAAATGCAGCACACATGTTACTCCCTTCTCATGGATCTTCTTTCTGGGGACTTGACTTTGAATCTCAGTTCTGTTTTCATTCTAGAAACTGAAGACTAAGTGTCCAGAGTCTCCCTCTAGATGTTCATGTATTAATGTTTCTGTTCTTTTTGACCCAGAATGAATCAATCACAGGTCTAGGAAGCTTAAATATTAGGGAGATTAGTCTGTTTTGAAAAATCTCCATTGACTGACAGCTACTAAGAACTTTGAAAAATGGGAAAACAAGTGGCCTGGATTTTATGTTCTGTAATTAAAAAAATGTTTTTCTTGGTTGTTGGAAGTGATCTTTCAGTATGACATGATTGATTTATTTTTAACCAAACCTATATGGAGGCTTGGCATATTTCTCACACAGAGCGATTCCACTGGATTAGGAGCCAGAGAGGCTGAGATAAAGTGCTAGCTCGAGTACTTACTGAGTGACCTTAGACAAGATTTTGCCTCTTTGGGTCTATTGCATTGGGTACACTGGGTCCTTGAAGCCTGTGGACCAGTAGGATGCACATCACCTTAGAGCTTGTTAAAAATGCAGATTCTCACATCCTACCCCTGGTCTGCTGAGTCAGGCTTAAATTTTAACAAGATCCTCAGGTGATTTGCATGTGTATTAAAATTTGAGACGTGTTGACCCATTAAACCCAGAGACACTAATTCTGTTTGAGTTCACCCTTTTATGTCTTGCGTCCTTTTGACAAATTGTTTGCCTGCAAGCCTAGTGATGTTTAAAAACAGTAGCCGGGAATGATACTGCTCTGATCAATGTGGATGGGTGAAGGGGTGGAAGAGGAATCTTAGATAACGTGATTCAGAAAAAGACTGAGAAGATACATGGGAACTTGGAAACCAAAATAAAGATGAATCATTTGGCCAAATGTACCCATTCTTTGTCATTCTTTTCTGCTCTTTGGTTCTCTGCAGTGTTTTATGATGTTCAAATCCATGTCCTTGGCATGGAGAACTCTTACCACAACAGCTGGTTCTTCTCAGGTTCTTTAATTGTCATCTATCTGATGAGTGTGCCAGGCAATAATCTCTTGTTTTGGTGTCTACATCTAAGCTGTTGGGAAGAGACAGCTTTTGGACCCTGCAAGGGTTGGAACAGACAATGACAACTGGCACTGTGTATGGTTTCATTCCCACCCCAAGAGGAAGGATGGGCCTTATTGATGCTAAATTTGGGTTAAGAATGAGGAGACTTTGATGTTATAAATATTCCTTTAAGAGATTGTAAGTGTGGAGTTTTCTCAGATGGTAATTAAAGTCTAGGTATAAAAGGGCAATAGCAAAACAAGACTTAGGCTTCATTCTCAGCTCTGGGAGGATGGTGTCCATGCGGACAGGGCTACTGGCAGCCGAGGACCCCATGGACAGCAGGGGCAGGAGACACAGTCTCTGCTCCTGGGCATGGCCACCTTACTTCTACCAAGTTCTATATCCTTGACTAAATGAACGGGGGATTTAGGGAAGGTCCGCATATGTTTCCCACTTCCTGGCTATTTGCCTTCTTCATTGATTATAACTGGTTATTTGCTTTTAAGGCCTTGCAAATAGTCAAAACACTGAAAATCTTCCTCTCAACAAACACATAAAAAAATGACCTTCTGAAACTTTTTTTCCCAATGGCGTATGTTGTTGCATCTGCTCATTTCCCTCCTTGAGATATTTCAGACATTTGTTTAAAAACAGTGACTTTCATACACTAGTGCTTCCTACCTGACCATGTCTCTAGCTCTAAAACAGCACATTGCCAGTTAGACATTCCTGCTAGTTTTGCTGTTATGTTGGCTGGGAGCAGTAAACTATTTTGAGAAATAGATTTATTGGAGATATAAAACTTCATACTAAATGATCCCATTTGATGTCATTGATTCTCCCTTTTCCCTTTACCGATCGTCTACCCACCCCCAGCACCCTGTTGACAGGCAGATTTTTTTCTGAAATTTTTCCCCTCATTTGATTTCTGCTTTGGCTCTAAGGAATGAGTCATGCAATTTTAAAATGCACAACTTCCACAGTCTCTTGCTGAGGTATCAGATATCACTACCTTTCCTCCAAGTAGACTTCTTTACTTTTCGCAAGCCTTTTTAAAAACTTTTTTTAAAGTTTGCAAAGGGTTTTTTTCTCTTTCTGATTCTTCAACATTCGCAGTTCATCTCAAAGGACTGACTTCTGTTTTTTTGGTTGTGGGTTTTCCGGACTTTCTCTTTGGCTTTCCTTTTCTGGCTCTTGCTTTGTTTTAGTTATTTTTACAATATATATAGAACACATTACAGAAGAAACAGGAGTTTAAGTTAGTTAAAATAATACTTACGGATACTTCACAGTTTATTATCTCTTTTCTAACCTCTACAGAGCTCTATAAGGAAAGAACATGGGAAATGGGCTGCTCATGGCGGAGCTTCCAGACAAATTGGATTTTATTGCAAACAGAACGGCAGACTATGTGTATGTGTGTGTATTACAGGTAGGGGGAGGGAAGTAGCTAATGCAGAATGAGTCCACAGGAAGGGGTGTTACCTGAACTTACGGTGTAGAATAAATGGATAAAATCAGTTAAGGTTACTGAGAAAGATGTAAAAAGCATCCTTGATCATCATTTATTTGAAATTGCATCGGAGCAGAGGGCACATCTGTTGGAGGATGGTTGGTGCAGGTGGGGACTGGGCAGCAACTCAGTTTCCCTTCTGGGCAGATATTCTTTTCCACGTGGAAGGCTGTAATGACAGTTGCCTTGGCAGTAAACAGGGAAGGGTTGGAGATGTATTGGTAAATGCTTTACACTTTTCTCTAGAAAGGATTCTCTCTTCTGCTAGTTAATTCTGTTGCTTAAACTAGTTAATTCAACAGTTTTAATAAAGTGATTCAACTTTGACAAACAGGCTTTTCTTTTTTTTACTTTTATTTTTAGCTGAGTCCACTGTGGTTTAAGCTGAAGACTTCAGAAGAGTACTTTGTCATTAAGAAGCATTGGACTGCACTCTATGTCCGAATGCTCCTATCTAGCCAGCAGCTATGAGGCAGTCGCTCAGCACTGAAGGTTCCAGCTTCTTTGTCTGTGAAATGAAGGCTGAATAATTTCTAAGATCTCACAGAACTCAGGAACTCTGACCAAGGCACATACCCTCATGTGGTGATATGTGCAAAAATAGATATACTGTTGTTGTTTTATCAATGAGTGGGCAAAAACTTCTCTGAAAATCAAATCTGAAAAACCTAAGAGTCAAAAAATATTACAATGAGAAATAATTTGCTAGCCCAAGTTGTACAAGGGATAAATATATATACTGTAACATTTTCTGTACATAATAGAACTATTAATATTTACTAAAAAAGTAAATATTGAAGTGGAATATGGTTTGGGGAGAAAATGATAGATTTAGTTTGAACATGAATTTGAAGTCCCTGAGAGGTAGCCAATGGGTAATATCAGCTAATTGTAGCTATAATTGTGGTTATGATCTTGAGCTCAGAGGAATGTCTGGTTAGAGATATATTAGACTTGCTAAAGACTGAGATTAAAGAAAGGAAATAAACGTAAGTACTAAGATTCTACATAATCTTATTTAGGAGTTATGACTTTATTTTTAGAACCTCAAGGGCCTGTCCTATCCTAGCTTCTGTCTTGACTTCAAGGATAGGTACCTTCTAGGACCCACCACCCTGGAGAACCCAGAGCTTTTCAGATCTGCAGTGAAGACCACAAGTTTCCAAATCTGCTCATATTTCCAAATCCTTTGGGGGAGCTTTAGAAGAAATACAGGGTTCTGAACTTTACCCTTGGAGATTCTGATTGATTCTAGAGAGTAGCTTGGGAATATGTATGTATACACACACACACACACACACACGCACACACACACAATCATATTTTAAAACTACTTAGGTAATTCTGATGCAGTCAGGTTTGTAAGCCAATAATCTAGGTGATAGATTCACGTTTTCTCTTCTGCCTCTCCAAGGTCTGCCCTCACAGTTCTTTTTTCAGTGGTAAGATTTGTAGTTACCCTGGGTAATAGACACTGACAACACTTCCACTGAGAGTAGAAGCCTGCTTGCATTTTACCTATGATGTCATTGGGGCAACTGATTCAGAATATATCTCACCAATCCCAACAACTTTAAGTAAGCTGTATAAAAGGTGGGATTCCCTGAAGCCCAGTTTTTGTAATCTATCTCAACAAAGGAAAACACAAGGCTGGGCACTTTGGCTCATGCCTGTAATCCTAGCACTCTGGGAGGCTGAGGTGGGCAGATTGCTTGAGGTCAGGAGTTTGAGACCAGCCTGAGCAAGAGTGAGACCTTGTCTCTACTAAAAAATATAGGAAAAATTAGACCTCATCTTTACTAAAAATAGAAAAAGTTAGCCAGGCATGGTGGCACTTGCCTGTATTCCCAGCTATTTGGGAGGCTGAGGGAGGAGGATTGCTTGAGCCCACGAGTTTGAGGTTGCTGTGAGCTAGGCTGATGCCACATTACTCTAGCCCAGGCAACAGAGCAAGACTCTGTCTGAAAAAAGAAAAAGGAAAAAAAAAAAACAGAAAAGAAAAGAAAGAAAGAAAAAGAAAACACAAATTTGGCTTCACAGGATTGGAGAGTAATATTACTCATGAAATGGACATGTGCTTTACAGGAAACTTCATACAGAAAATTTTCTTAAAATCCTGTGTAGACATCATTTTCTTCTTCAACCTTGTACATTCATAGAAGCTCCTGAAATCCCTCCATCTCTCACAATCAGTCATCCATCCTCAGCCTTCATGCTGACTTCCTGTTGGGGGACAACTGGTACTTCAGTTTCTGGATTCTGGCTGAGCCGAGCCACTCCAAGGAGGCTGGTGGTCTGGGAAGCACCAGGTATTCAACATTTCCTTGCTTGACTCTTTATGGAAGGAAGTCAAAGAGCATCTTGGGAAACATAATTATTTTCTCCCTCTGACAGATCTTCTGGTAAATACAATTTTCTACCTCACTCATCTTATGAGTGCTATGCCTGTCTACTAGAGGTGGCCTGTTCCTTTGTAACAGGTGAAGGTGAAGACCTGAGCTCTCCAGGGTTATGGGTGATTGGTGTACCCCCACCTAAGTTACTGCTACTTCCATCCTTCCTTGGCAATCGAGCAATCCTATACTTGGTCTTTTGGGTATAACGATGCTGGGTTTGATCTAGTCCTTGAAACTTCCTATTTTTATTCTAGCCCATGGGCCTTGAACATGTGGTCTACCCAGGCTTGGGTGAGGGTGCTTGAGTCTGGCTATAGGTAGAAAATGCTTGTGGATATGTGAAGATCCACATATCCGTGAGGGAGATCTACATATCTATAAGACAATACCTTTTAGAAAGCTTCCACTTAAGGTTTCCATTCTCCCAGGGCCCTTTGTGCTGAATGAGGGCTTCACTCTCTGTTCATCTCACAGGTCTACTTGGAAGTTCTGCCTTAGGACAGAGCCTCTCCACAAAGTCGCTTGTTTCCCCTTTCTGTAACTTGATCAGAGACAGCTATTAGTGGGTGTCTTGCCTGGATAAGTAGCAAATGGGAGAAAGAGAGAGCAAGGAGGTATATGTGGCCAAGAGAAGCTCTTGTTGTTAATCTAGCACACCAGAAGGAAGAAGCAATATTGCTACAGCTTGGTGAAGCCTAAGAACATGGCCTTTGGTCGTTAAATGAACTAATTGGAGTGAAATTTCATTTTATCTTTTGTAGGACTCTATACTTGTGTCCAAAAGACCTTCAAATCTCAGGGGACAAACATTTCTTTAATAAAATCAAAACTCAGGAATTTATTAACAAGTATTAATTGGCTACTCACCGCATGTTCTGCATGGTGTTAACTACTACTGGAGGACACAAAGAAATGTAAGATGTAGCTCCCCCACCCCCATCAAGATACCTAGCCTCACCTTTGGAGCCTTCACATGATACACCTCTGAATTGTTGAGTTTTGTGGTGCTTATAATAGCTTTTCTTAGAGGATTGAGGAAAACATGAGACCTGAAGTAGCAACCAGGGCTGTCTTCCTAGAGGATGGGCATTTGACCTAGACCTAGAAAAATGAGTAGAAAGACTTTTTAAAGAAAGTTTAAACACTCAATTCTGTTACTAGTTTTGGGGCTATTACAGCATTTCAAGTATTTGGTTTTATTTTGAGAATGGAGGAACAGAGGGAGGGAGGGAGCCACTGTGAAAGGCTGATGTTTAGGTGGTTGTTTGTTTTAGTAATAGATGAATTCAGTTCAACAAATACATGGAATGTCAATTAAGTATTGGAAATTGTACATGACACTGGGAATAAAGACGAATCAGAAACTTTTATACACTGCTTGTGGTCAACGACTGGGGAAACTGACATTATTAGCTACATTTGAACATATCCTATTTTGCAGCCTGTTCACTCCTACAGAATTGCATGCATATGTGCAATGAAATACATGTAAAACAACACTCATAGCAGGATCCTTAATAATAGAAAAACCAAACTTCATCACTAAGATGATAAATACATTGTCACATATTCACACAATGGAATACTCCAGAGCATTGAAAATGAATTACTACTACATGCAAAAAATGGATGAATCCCACAAATATAATGTTAAGCAAAAGAAACCAGATGTAAGAGCTCATACTGAATGATTTGATGTATAGAAAATCTAAAAATGACAGAGCTTATATAATGGTGTTATAAATTTCCCCTTCTAGGAACCACCCTCTCCAAATATAAACCCTATCCTGACTTCTGACACCAAAGATTAGATTTGCCAGTTTTAAAATTGTTTAAATGTAATCAGAGAGTATGTACTGTTCCATATCTGGCTTCTTTTGCTTTGTGATTGTATGTGTGGGGTGGAAGGGTGTTTAATTTACTTAAATGGTATTTAAAGTTATTTCAAATTTTTCACTGAAAAAAAAAAAAACAAGATTTAAGTGATACCCGCTTACATGTGGTTTATAGTAAAGTTTTTTTTCTTTTGTTTTGAGACAATCTCAAACTTCCAGAAAAGTTGCAAGTACAGTACCAAGAACTTAATTTTTGTTTCCTGAACCATTTGAGCATAAGTTGCCTACTGATGCCCCATCTCCTCTGAATAATCGAATGTGTATTTCATGCAGACAAGGACGATCTTCTGCAAAACAATGGGCAGCCACCAAAATCAGAACATTAACATCGGTTCACCTAATCCTACTACCATCTAACCCTCAGACTCCATTAAAGTTTTGCTAATTGTTTTAATAATGCTATTTATAGCAAAAGGGATCCAGATTCACATCTTGCATTTAGTTATCAAGCTTGCGGTTCCTTCAGCTAGACTGAAGGACAATTCCTCAGTCTTTTCTTAGCTCTACGACCTTGACACTTTTGAAGATTACAGACCAGTTATTTTGCAGAATATCCCTCAGTTTGTGTTTGTCTGATGTTTGCTCGTGATTTGCTTCATATTGTGTATCTTTCTTTGGCAGAAATAGCCAAAAATGGCTCTGAACTTCCTCATTGTGTCCTATCAGGTGTCCCAAACTTTTGATTTGTCCCATTACTGATGAAGCTCATCTTGATTACTTGATTAAGGTGATGTCTACCAGCCTTGTCCACTGTGAAAACAGCCATTTCTCTTTCTAGTTATTAAGTATTTGGGGGAAACCACTTTGATGCTATGTAAGCTTTCTGTTCCTTATCAGACTTTGAATTTATTCATTCATTTACTTTTCTTAGTATAGACTTATGCTTGTGTCCATACTCATGGACTTTATCATTATTTGATATATATCATTATTTACTGGGATGTAATATGTCTTTATTTATTGTGATTCTCAGTTATCTCAATTTGGCCAGTGAGAGCCCTTTCAATCTGGTTTCTGGATCTTTTTGACTTCTCCTGTCATGCTTTGAGCATGTGCCTGCTTTCTGGGACAATAAGATGTTCTAGGCTCATCTTGTACTTTTCCAGCCCTGCAGTCATTTCTCTGGGAAGCCCTTTTTTCCCCTGGCGGAAAGTGGTATTTAGAGCCAAAGATCATGGCATCAAATGTGCTCGTTGCTATTGAGTGCTGCTGTTCTGTGCGCGCTGTCAACGGACAGAGCTAGGGAATGTGTGTGTATATAGGCTTATGTACGGGTAAATCACAATGCACAATTACACCTATAGTTATTAGGATATCTATTTATATATATATGAAAAATTATGGATTTATAGTAGTGCAGTAGTCCCCCCTTATGCATGGTTTTGCTTACTTGTGGTCAAACACAGTTTGAATATATAAAATGAAAATTTTCAGAAATATACAATTCATGAGGTCTAAACTATGGTACCGTGCTGAGTGGTGTGATAAAATCGTATGCTGTCCTACTCTGTCCCTCCCAGGATGAGAATCATCCACTCTATCTATGCCCATTAGTCACTCAGTAGCCTTCTCAGTGATCAGATAAAAAAAACATGGTATGTATAGGGTTCAGACTATCCACAGTTTCAGTCATCCACTGGGGGTCTTGGAACATATCCCCACAGATAAGGGGGAGCTACTGCACCTGCGATTCCAGTTCAACACCACAGGATTCATTTCTCCCTTTCCATATTTGTAAAAATATCTTTTCTGACGGTGACAAAACCGACCCCCGTTCTCCTTAGCGTTTGATCAGCCCCCCAGTTTACAGTCAATATCCCATCCTCATCATTGCTACCACCTCTCTCGTGTGGGTGCCCTTCTCACCAAAGCTGGCACCCTGTGTTCTAGCTGGCTGCCCCGGATGCCCGGAGGGGACATCCTCCTCACCTGCCTGGGCTCTGCTCCTCACGCCAGGCCTCCAGGCTTTGACTTCCCAGCCAGGCTGCCTCCCTGTGGGGCTGTCCACCTTACTTGCTTGGGCTCAGAAACCCAGCACTGTGCCTCTTCCCATCGCCATGGGTGCCTTTCCCGCCTTGCTTGGGTCCTGGGCTCTGTTACTCTGCACCACATGTCTCTGCTGTGCAGATACGGCCACTGCTTGGACTCTGCCATTCTGCTCTGGTGCACCTCAGCTCTCCTGCCAAGCCCCACACAGAGGCCCACTTTTCTCTGCTCCACTTAAGGGCTTTAGGATCGAACTATTCAGGAAGGGAAAGGTAGGGGAGGGAAGGGCACTGTGTTTGTCTGGGTGCTCACCAGAGGCCCTTCCAATTCACGTATTCTGTGACCCTGTGCTGGCTTAGCGGCACATTCTCAGCTCTACCTTGGCATTTCTCGGCCCTCATCAAGTCTGGTTCTGCCTTTTGTAGTTGTCCTAGCCTTAGCTTCCTACCTTGTGTTTGTACCCAACTGTTACCCTGGCACTTCCTTAGCCCACTGTCTTGGTGTCCTGGGGTCTTCTGTCCTGTGTGGGTCACCTACAGGGCCTGTCACCAACTATTAGAGGGCTTAGATGGAAAGGCTGCCCCAGCGCCTGGCATCGTGCCTGACTCTGATTTCTCTGTGTTTTTCCAGCTGCCCTTGGTGTTTTCTCAATAGTTCTTTATGCAGCACTGTGGATATTAAGTAACCTTTGTGCTAATTTCAGCATGAAAAGGCCTGTTTAAAAGTTGCAGTGTGGACAACTCCTGTTTTAAATTCCTTTTGCTCTAAAAATATTTTTTGCTATTATACTTCTGTTAACCCTCACTTTGTGGGTAGCTGGAACCTTGCAGGTTTATTTACACTGGAGCCACCCCAAAACAAATTCTATTTTGCTCTTATTCAGCTGTAATCATTTGTAATATTTTCCTAAGTAAAGCACCTTTTCAATTTATGTAAAAGTTAAAAAGAATGCAGAGAGAAAGGTACACTTATACACCGTTGGTGGGAATGCAAACTAGTATAACATATATGGAAAATAGTATGGAGATTCCTCAAAGAGCTAAAAGTAGACTTACCATTTGATCCAGCAATTCTACTACTGGGTATTTACCCAAAGGAAAAAAAGACATTCTATAAAAAAGACACCTGCACTGGAATATTTGTAGCAGCAAAATACACAGTCGCAAAGATGTGGAAACAACCCAAGTGCCCATCAGTATATGAGTGGATTAATAAAATGTGGTATATGTATACCATGGAGCATTACTCAACCATAAAAATAAAAAGATGATCTAGTATCTTTCGTAACAGCCTGGAGACCATTCTTCTTAGTGAAGTATCATGGGAATGGAAAACAAACACCACATGTCCTCAATACTAAATTGAAACTAATTGATCAACACTCATGTGCACATATGGAAGTAAAATTCAGTGGAAATCAAGTAAGCAGGAGGGAAGAGGAGGGAATAGTTAAATTCACACCTAAGGGGTACAATGCACACTAACTGGGTGAAGGGTACACTTACAACTTTGACTCAAACTGTACAGAAGCAAATTATGTAACCCAAACGTGTGCACCCCATACAATTCTGAAATTTGAAAAAAAAGGAAGAATGGGGAATAGCAATGGAGATAGAGGCATGAGGAGAGCACATTCACTTCTTTGCATGGGATTACCCATTATTTTCTTTCTCTTGTGAGTTATAGATGATCATTTCCAATGACCCATTGGGCCTATCTACCTACATGTCCTAACAAAGTAAAATTATAATCTACTTGTTCTAGAGATTGGAAGGCGTTGCTGAGACATGGTTGAGGAGCTAAGATGGAGGCATCACTGCTTGCCTGGGGGGTGTCAGTGCCGATTACCTGGTACAGGGAGATCTTGGAGTCAGTAGGGGGATAATGTAAGAGGAAAATGAAGAGGTGTTGTCAGGCTGTGGCATGTCATGGTGAGATGCAGAACCTACAGACTCGCATGGCCCTGGCTGAAAGTTTCCGGTGAGGAGGAAAGCATAAGTCTCCGCACAGAATTCCCCTCTTCAGGAATACCCTGCTCTACTCCTGACCACCTGGTAACATCCAAGACTCAGCGCAAATGTTCCCTTTCGCATTGTATCGTTAGGAACGCCAGCATCTCAGTCTCATTGGTATGGGCAGGGCAGAAACCGTAATGCGAGACTGGATGGGGGAAAATAAACTCCAAACATGGGCTGCTCTATCTGAAGGAAAAGAAAATATAGGTCAGTGAATGGAGAAGAGTAAAAGTTAAGTGTAAGTTGACCTTTTCTCTTTGGAAGTTGGGAGAGACTTGGGAGAAGTCACGGGGGACCCAGAGGTTCGCCACAGAGAGAGAGAGAGGATGGTTGATGAGACAAGGTCCCTGAGGACGTAAGGGGGTCCAGGACCCAGGGACAGTGAGAAGACTTTGTCTGCGATAGGAGTACAGACCGTTTATGCCACAACAGCGAGGATGAAAATGAAGGTGGGTGTCACTGCAGACAGCTGTGAAGTTGGGGGGCAGGCGATGGAGGGAGCCACAGAAGGGCCTGGAGCCCTGAGCCCCAGTAGGGGCTGTGCACACGAGGCTCTGAGCTAGTGCGGGGTTTAGGGAGGGAGTCTAGCACCAGCAGGAGTGCCGGAGTATGGGCCGAGAGACTGCTGAAGTGGGGTCACATAGACTGGGCAGATGCGACAGAGCTAGCAGTGGGGCCTGGAAGGTTCTCGCCTCAGCTGGCTTGAGCAGTACCTCAAACTGGAGGCCTTAGTTGGGCATCTGAGGCTGATACACTGGCTGGATCAGACACTAAACAGGGGCTGAGTCTGCAGGTTGAAGATCCTTCCTACCCCTGCTGGTTGGCTTTGGGGATCCAAGGTCTCCTATGCCGGAGACAAGGGCTGCTTTAAGGCTGCTGCATTCCTGGGGCCTTGAGCAGAGCTGAGTGCTGTCAGGATGCTTCCCATGACTATGATTAGCTTGAACACTTGACTGCGTGTGCCAGGCACTGTTAGAGGTGCTTTCCTTCTTCATTTCATGTAACCTTCACAAGGAATCTATGAGATGGTACTATTATGATCTCCACTGTTCAGAAGAGGAAATGGGCCACAGAGAACATAGGTCACTAGCTCAAGGTTGCACATCTGGCAGGTGGATGAGCTGTGACTTAACCCAGGCTGCCAGTTTCCTGATCCTGAGCTCTTCCCCAGGGTGCCACGGCCAATTCAAGGGTGGGGTGAAGAAACTGAGTCAAGGGGGTCAAGTTAGGAGAACTACTCAACACACAAGGAGTAAGGGGAGAAGAATTTGCATATGTGCACTGGGGCCCTAGAGCTCAAGCACTGTAATGTCTATACCTAAGATCCTATAACAAAGGAGATGAAAATATAAAAGGAATAAAATAGGCTTTGCTGATCCTTCTACTCCTGGAAATGCTTTTGTAAAGTCTTAGAGAAAATACGGGCAAGTAAACCTGCCTCCAGGGCACTTAATCCTTCCTTGAGGTTTAGCATCTTTCTGGAGCCTGCTTAGGCTTTGTCCAGGAATGCCAGTGCAAGGAATATTAGTGAGTTTGCTGAGAAAATTCATCTTTTCCTCACAATACATTTAGGAGGATAGCTTTGAATTCTTCAATGCCTAAACCATCTTCTTTTTAGTGCCTTTTCCTCCCTAGCTAGTCACTTCATTCTACCCTATTACAGCATAGGAGAACTTTCTTTTTCTCATTTCATGACACCACCAAGCAAAATACTGTAGTTTGTTTATAGTGAGCACAAATGACACCATGGACAGGCTCGGAGAAGCAGGGCTCAGTCAGTATGTTTGCATTCCTTGTGTTTCAGTAAAGAATGACACACAACCTTTCTGGGTGGGCATGGTGGGGTACAGGGTGGGGAGCACACAAGGATCGCAGAGGAGTTTTGAAGTGGCTGGACAGTCAAACCCAGGAGGCAAGAAGCTTGACTTTGGTGGGAACCAAGCAAGGACTTCTTCAGTCTGCTCTCCTCAGCAGGGAGCACAGACCTCGTTCTCTGGTTCCCTTCCAGAGTTGGAGCCAGAGGGGCCAACTCAAAAGGAAAACGGAGATTGACTGGGATCCTGTAAAGAAAGTGTGACTCAGTGATGTGCAGATGTGGAAAGAGCACATGCCAATTGGTATGATTATCAAATGGCTGACAGTAGCAAAATTCTGGTCTAAACTGCGGTTAGCCCCCACCCTCCCATGTTGATTAGTCTATAAAGTGTACTTGGAATTTGAGATAAAAGATCTCTGCTAATAGCAGTTCACACTGCTTATGTTACCAATCTCTGTTCTGACTCAATCCTTTCTGGAATTCTATGGCATAGATACTGTTATCACCTCCGACTTGCAGACAAGGAAACTGAGGCCCAGGCATGTTAAGTGAATTTCTAAACAACACACGTGGAGGGGAGATTGAAGAAGCCTACTCCCAGTTCCTGTCGTCTTAACCTCTACACTGTTCTGTCTCTTTTTTAAATCACAGAAGGGTCAAGTTTGAAAAATACTGTTTTAGGAGCTTCACGTTTGAGATGAGGGAACTGAGAGGCAGGGAGGTGGTACAGAGAGTGGAAGTAGCAGCTCAGGTTGATGCCAGATTTGGGACATTTGAATCTAGTTGTTTTTCATCCAGCAAAAGGGGTAATGACTATAGAACCTTGTTACTGTTTCCGAGTTTTCAGTCTATCGTCTGGCCTGGGGATACATTCTCTCTTAGGAATGGCCTTTCTTACTCTGTGTAAGCTCTTACTTCTCCCTGTTCCCTCTCCATACTTCTGTCCTCCAAGCCCCCTTCCAGGGCTCTCTGCTGCATCTTTCCCCGGCCTCGGCCTCTTTCTCTCTCCCTCTCCCCTCTCCCCTTACTTCTGCTTCTCAAACACCTTTGTGTTCCACAATTCTTTTGTCTGTATTCTTTTCTGCTTCTCAAAAACTTTTGTGTTCCACAATTCTTTTGGTCTGTATTCTTTTCTCTTTGCTTCTAATACTCTCATATCCCAGGTTTTATTTCCCCCTCTTTTTGTTTTTAGTCCTTGGACACCACTGAGTCTGGCTGTTGGCAATACAAGAAGCTGTTTAACTGACTTGGTTCTTGTGAACCTCTTTAGTGCTCTAAAGTCTGGAAGGATGGCCCTATTGCTTCATATTCTCTAAACTTGTGCAGTCCTTGCTCATCATGGAAACCAGACACCCATGTGAGTCCACATGAGGTGTGGGGAGTGTCTGCGCAAGCACTTCTGTGCGGAAGTTGCAGGGAGTGATGAAAACATACGACAGTTCTAACTTTAAAAATGTGAGATGGTAAGCTGAACCACAAATACAGATTTAATGTAATCGTGACATTTTAGTGTTCTTAGTAAATTATAGTTTCTATATTGTATCCTCTATTGTCTACAACTTCTAAATTTCTTAAAAGTGAGTTTTCAGAAAGGCAGGCTTTGCTCAGTAGGAAATCTGTTCCTCTGCTCAAATGTTACAAGTGAGGTTTCTTTAAATAACTAATTCTCCCCAGTGTTCTGATTGTAAGATGTGTTTACTGAGTAACTCAGTGATTGGATCCAGATATTTGCTGTCTTTGACCTGTCTCCTTGGTTTTGTTTTGTCATATTCCACACATTCTTTTAAGCTTTGTTTCACTGAATAATCACACACTTGAAGAAGTACCAACCAGGAAAGCCACTGCAGAAGCTAAGAAGGTAATGGGAACTGCTCCGAAGCCTGGGAATCCCACTCAGCTGGAAAACAAAGGCATCCCTGCCATAAGGGGTCAGATTCCTATAAGAAATGGGTGCTTCTCAAGAATTTCTTGGTGT
The DNA here is from genome assembly GCA_963574435.1 of Cheirogaleus major. Classification (NCBI taxonomy): domain Eukaryota; kingdom Metazoa; phylum Chordata; class Mammalia; order Primates; family Cheirogaleidae; genus Cheirogaleus; species Cheirogaleus major. The sequence continues at coordinate 27,926 of CAUYPO010095172.1, forward strand.
ATCCAAGTGGTAGATTGTCCAGAGGAATTTGTTTATTTTGGGGAATGTGGCGAGCAGAGCTCTTATGATGACTTTCTCATAGCACATATTTGGAATAGGTGATGAAAGGCAGCAACTCAACCGAGGCTGACCCCTCGCCCCTTCCACCACTGCAGCTCAGTGCATTCTTCCTCCTGACGATTCTGTCTCCAAAGTACATTGCAAGTCTTTCACCCCTGCCCTGCACCACCCCCATCCCCGTGTCTGTCCACTCCCCACTTCAGCCCAGCTCCCCACCTCTGACCTAGTCTCATCCCTTCCCACGAGTCCTTTTACACAGAGCAGCCAGAATGAGCTTTCTAAAGCCTACAGTGGGGCTCGTCTGTGTGCTTAAGCCCCCCGGGTTTCCCATTGTTTCTAGGCATGACCTCTCTCTGCAGACTCTGACCTTCCAGTCCTGTCCTACCAGCTGGCCCTCGAGGACGAGCTCCAGCCGCCCTGGCCCGGATGCCCCACGCTCTTCCCCACCCCAGGCCTACATACATGCTGCTGTCTTTGCCTGGAACATTGGTTACCTGCATCTTGATCCTTCTTATCCTACAGTTCTGAGCTTACCTGTCATCTCCTCTGAGAGTCCCTTGAGTGCTCTAGGTCAGTCTGTGCCCCACTCTTCTCTGTTCTGTTTCTCTATTTCTTTACTCCCCAGCTCTTTCCACAGAATGCACTTTGTGCTTCTTCCTGGCTCCGCCTCATTGTCTGCCTCCCCCACTGTAATGGAGCTGCCCCCCAGGGCAGAGAATTCCCCATCCTGTTCACTCTTGTTCATCTCTGCTACATCCTTAATATCTAGTTACTGTTACATAAAGATTTGTTGAATGAGTTTGTTCCCAGCCTTCCAGGTTGTACAGCTGGTTTTCATCCTTCCCTCCCAGAAATGTAATGTGCTACCCCAGTATGGGTATTTGTATTTTAAAGGAGTTTGTTTGGAGAAGGTGTGTGAACCAACTTGGTGTGTGAATCACCCCCTGGAAGATGTCACGGTTTAGGGGAAGGACATATTCTAGGGGTGAGGAGTTGTCTGGGGCCTTTCAAGCCATTCCAGATCAGCATTGTCCCCTCCACCAGGCTGAGGGAGTCATCCTGTGGCTGGTGAACACCCTCCACTGCTCCTCCCCTACCAAACTGCAGTGGGCGTGGCCACAAGGTTTCCAGATTCTCCGCTCACATTCAGTGTTTTGTGATAACTTAATGTGCTGAGGATGTAGACTTCAAGAGAACAAAAACAAAACCTGTAACATTTATATTTGTGCTGAACTTCTGCAGCACATATTACCTGTATCTCTCATTAGGGTCTCAGTACAAACTGCTTAGATAATAGATGGATTTTACCTTCAATTTGATTCTGAATTCTCTGAGGGCAGAAAATCTTATACTGTTGTGAATTTTCTAATCCTGAGTATCTTGCACTTTATTTAATTTCTCTAAGCCTCCCTTATCTCAATTCTAAAATGGTGATACTATTAATAATTGCTATGGTCTCAATATTTGTGTCCCCCTACATTTATATGTTAAAATCCTAACCCCCAAGGTGATGGTATTAGGAGGTAGGAGGTGTATTAGGTGTGTTAGGTGATGGTATTAGGAGGCGGGAGAGCCGTCATGAATGGGATTAGTGCCCTTATAAAAAAGGCCCCAGAGAGCCAGCTTGTCTTCCACTGTGAGAGGGCACAGCAAGAAGGCACCATTTATGAACCAAGAAACAGGCCCTCACCAGTCCCCAAGTCTGCTAGCACCTTGATCTTGGTCTTCTCAGACTCCAGAACTATGAGAAATAAATTTCCATTGTTCATAAGCTACCAAGTTTGTAGTATTGTGTTATAGCAGCCCAAACAGAGTAAGACAATACTTCTGATTTTGAAAAGTTAATGTAAGGATTAGGGATAATGTTTATCAAGTCCTTACTTGGCACTGTGGGTTCATAGTAGATGAAGCTGTTGGTCACAGTCTGAAATATTCGTTCTTGGAGCGCTCATGGCTGAAGAATGACCAGACACACAAAGTAAGGCAAGCACAAAAATGAGGTTCATTGAGGAGAAAATGATAGGATTATAGAGCAAAAGCAAGATGTAGGTTAACAGAGCAAGATGCATATGCCACAGATGACTACTGGACCCAGTGTCGCAGCGAAAGAGAAAGAGAGCAAAAAAGGGCATGGTTATGATCTAGGTCTTGTTTTATAGTGTCCACATTGGGACCTCCCTCGTAGCTCAGATGTCACTAGGGAACCACTATGATTGGACAGTTGGGAGTTATATGACCTGAGCCTTACTACACATGCGGCTTTCCCATGAGCCTCTCTGAAAACCCATTTGGGGGGCAGGTGAACTGCAACAGCACCCACTTTCATTCCTAGGAGACCCAGAATCCCTCACTATCTACCTAACAAAGCTAATTTGGTCTTGGTCTTTCATTATTCACCAAATACTTATTTTGGACCGTGCTAGGGATATAGTAGGATGGACATGGCCTTCCTGCCTTTGTGGAGCTTATGGCCCCAGGAGCTTTCAGACCAGAGCGCTGGAGATGGGCTTGGACTCTAACCCTGACTGGGCCACTTACTAGTCGTGCAGTTCAGACAAGTAACTTCTCTGAGTCTGTTTCCTGATTTGTAAAAAATAGAATTGACTTTATAGGTTGTCCTGAGAACTAAAGGGATAGTATTTGAAAAATGTTTAGCAACATTCCTGAATTATGGGGAGTACTGATATTTACAGTCTATTGATATTATTTGGCAGGTGTTCCCACAGGGTCAGGTGATTTTCCTGCTTCTTTCTTGCTGTGCCACTGGGACTCCTCTGTTCCCCCAAATATTAAGAATTAATCCAGTCTCCTACCACCATCAGTAAGGCCTTGGGCCTTTGACTTGTGACCTAAATTTGTGTTTGTAAGCAGGCATTTGAAAGAAGAAGTTTTGGCCAACAGCAGCATGTGTGTAGACACAGCTGGAACACAGTGTCCTTATCCTCCCGGAAACTGGTGACATCTGCCCTAAATTCGTATCTGCCCAGGGAACTCGGGTGGAGCCTGTGTGTGTGTGTGTGGTGGGGGGTGGTGAAGAGGGGGTGATCTGACTTTGGTGGGTGGGCTTTGCCCTTCTGACTCCTCCAGTGGGGTCTGGCAGAGAAGAAGGGCAGGCCCCCGGCGTCTGGAGCGCAGGCCAAGAGTTCCCGCAGACGGTTGCGGGTTCCTCAGTGAGCAGCGGGTCATTCCTTAACACATGCCTGGCAGTTAACTCGGTCAGAATGTGGCTTTAAAGGAAACTCTCACTGTTTCTTAAGAATGCTAAAAACTTGTTTTTAATAAGTTTAAACTTATTTAAATAAACTTCATTGTTTTTTTATAAATATAAAAATAACATATCTTATTGTAGAATATTTGAAACACTCATAAAAATACTAAGGGGAAAAATGAAAATTGCCCCTCGTCCCACCACTGAAAGCACTTTGGTGCATTTAGTCCCTATTAGGGGATGTATTGTGACGCCCCTCGCAAAAAAAAATTCATGTTGAAGTCTTAACCCCCAATAGCTCTGAATGGGACCATATTTGAGGATAAGGTCATTAAGGAAGTAAGTTAAAATGGGACCCTTATCCAGTATGACTGTGGTGCCTATAAGAAGAGGAAGTTTGGACACAGAGGCTTACAGAGGGAAGATGGTATGAGACACGGGGAGAAGATGCCATCGACAAGCCAAGCAGCCAGGCCTGGGACATCCTTCCCTCACAGCCCTCAGAAGGAGCCAACCCTGCCGACATCCTGATCTTGGACTTCTAGCCACCAGAACTGTGAAGAGACGATAAATTGCTGTTGTCTAAGCCACTCAGTCTGTAATACCTTGTTGTGACAGTGTTAGCAAACTAACATAGTCCCATTTTTTTTCTAAGCATGTATAGTTAATAATTTATACATTTTATGTGTATAGTTTTGAATCCTGTTTTTTATTTGATATCATAAGCATTTCCCATGTCATTGAATTTCTTGTAAATTTATTTTTCTGGCTACAAAAGACTTCATTGAATGGCTGCCTCACCATCTGTTTAACTGTTCACGTAGGATTGGACCTTCTCTGGGAGAGAGTTGGCAGGTGGAGAGTATTGTAGAGTGAATTTGTTTTTCTTTCTAGGTTGTATCCATTCCCCATTATAAGGCATTTATTTAATTTCCTAACAGATACAGTCTGATGCACCTTTTATATCTGAATCCAATACAGTTTGAGATATAATATTTTAGCTAAACAGTTCTAGGGACACATTTTTTAGAGACATAAAGACTTTAGGCTGGTCCTTGAAAAGTGAAAATGAAGCGCTCTTTGTTTCTGAGAAGAAAAGAGAGATGATGCAGCTGACAAAGTCCCTGAACTCCTCTGAAGAGGTGGCTGTGAGACTCCACGTTGCAATGACTATGACCTTGTGTGTCCTTGCTGTGTGGCTACCTGGTCACAGATTAAGAAATGCTTGTCAGAGCTTGGTCTTTTGAGCTTAAGTCTAATGAAGCCAATTTGTGCAGTGACTTATGAACTAAAAAAGCAAGTACTGCTATGCAATCTGAAACATACTTAGAACTTACTGGAACAAGGTTTTTCGAGTAGAAATTCTATTTCCTCCCCTCCTCCCATCATTCCATCACTCTAGTTATTTCTCTTTGTCATCTCACGCTAATTCCTGTGTGCCCTTATGAAATGATGAAGGCAGTGACTCACATCTTTTGCTTTTATTTCATGGTGACTTACGTATAGCTATTGTTATTACTGGAAAATCTATGATTAGAGAGAAACAAGGGTATTCCTGGAATCTGTGCTAAAAGAAGAACTATATTGACTGAGTTTAAAAATTAAATTCAAAGCATAGGAAATAAGCAAGTTGTCTTTCTTTCTGTCACTTTTTGACATAAGGCCAATTTTTCAGTTTGGTCTGTGCCTCTCATGGTTATCTCTCATACATATGTAGAGTTAGAAGGAATGGGCCTTATATTTATATCAATATAGATGGAAGCAAAGTATGGGTTATAGTTAAAGAAGGGGAAATGAAGCTCTTTATAACCATCCTTTCAAATCAACCAATGTTGTATCATCGTCCTCAAACCAAACTATGCCAAGGGAAAACACCACCATCTCTCCAATGCTGAGTGGAAATTCTCTTTTGGAACATGCACAATACCAGGTGGTAGAAATCATACACATGATGTGTGTTGCAGAGTTTTTAATACCTAACACATTTGCACACACATTAGTTGAATGGAACTCAATTTGAATCTGAATTCAAGAGGAGGAAATTCTATTTTGTGTTTGAGAAAATTCCAACTACACTGATTGTTTTCATATTGTAACTTTAAATAGACGTATGATGCACATACCAAAAGTTTTATTTTTCCTTCACAAAATGTTCATTTATTTATTAGGTCGCTCTCCTTGCAAAGCAAATAATCAGGTAGGAATTGTTCTTATAGTGCAGATGAGAAAACTGAGGCATGGTAGGCTTGTGGACTTTTATAGAGCTCACACGGTGAGTCAGGGGCACAAGAATAAAAGACCCCATTCCCATAACAATTGCTCCAATCACCAACCTACACACCCTCCCATAGACTCCCAGATTTTGTCTTTGGAAAGTAAACTGCACATACTGTTCTCACCTCTTCCATGAAACCTATGAGATAGGTTTAGCATCAGGTCATGAATGACGGTCTTGCAGATCACTTGAACTATAAACCTGGAACCTGCAGAAAATGCTGCATTCTTCAGAAGGGGAGGAATTGTGCTTGGTACTAGCTGCCTTGCAGGGACCCTGTGAATCCCCTATCTCCTAATGTTTCACTCTCCTTGTTTTATCATTCCTGGCAGGACTCTCTTTGGGTGTCAGGAGGTCTTTGAGAGGACCCGCCCTTGGCCATGGGACAGGGCTTTCATGAATGTCTCTGCCACCTGGAGTTTTCATCTTTGGGAGCCAGTCATTTGCGATGGCAATATGTTTTGTTCCCTGTGAAGGCAGGAAGGATAATAATCATGAAAAGCAGCCAAAATAAAGAGGAGATAATTAAGGGGTCAGTGTAATTTCACCTAATATTCTATTAGTAATTAAGCAGCACAGTAAATGTGCATTGAGCTTGTCACAATCCATGTGGTTTTGGGGAGTAAGAAATCATCCATCATCCAGGATGAGAAACAACTGAAATATGGAAGCAGAAACCTTCAGTTGGAATCAGGAATGCACCTCCTACTATTAGTATTTAAGATGCAATAAATCAAGCAAAATATTTGTCTTTAGCAGCTAGACTGCTGTTTGTGCTAGTTCATGAAGAACCTTTTACAGGAAAGTTAGACTTAAGATCACTGTTTATTTTTGCTGGGCAGGAATGGGCTCTGGAACCAGAGTGCTTGGATTCGAATCCCAATTCTGTCATCTTTTCATTGCATGATCTTAGACTAGATATTCAATCTCTATAATCTTTTTATGCCTCATGAGGTCTTTTTATGATATCATCATTAATAAGGAGATATAGATAGCTCATCTATAGGGTATGGATTCAATGAGTTAATATATATTACATGCTTAAAAGAGTGTCTGGAACATAGTAAACATTCTCTATTGTTTTCTCTTCTTAATATTGTAGTGTTTTTCCCACTCTCCTTCAGGTATGTCATGTTGAGTTAAGTGTGTATTTGTTTATCTTCTTAGCTTTGGCCTAGAAAAAAATAGAAAAGAAAGTGTGTATTTGTGCATGAGTGTGTACTTGATAAATTAAGTGTCTGTAGAATATTCATGATGGAAATACATTTTAAAATGAAGTTAAATAAGGAACCAGAGGCATCAAATCAGCAACTGCCAACTGTTGTGATATGGGCTTCTTCTACAAAAACTGAAGAAAATCCACAATTCTTTAACAAGTGGCTTTAAAGTTGTGAGGGTCCCCTGCACTCAGAGCATTTTTGTGTTTTATGTCAACTGGCGGCTTTGTTGGTGGGCTGACCATTTTATGATTATCTTCTCTTTTGTATATAAATCTAATCATGTAATTGGGCTGGCCTTCTGCAAAATTGTGGTATGGATCAAATTCATATTCCAGTTGTCCTAGCCTTTTTGCCTTTTATCCCTTTGTATCACTTCTATCCTCCAAGGGGAACCGGCTGCACCATGGCTCTCAGGAGCCTTCGTTGGGCCACTTCACTGAGGTCTGCCTTCCTCGTAGATCCTTCATCTTCTCTCCAAAGTTGTCCCAGCTTTTCTTCTTTAATCCACCAGAGCCCCATTCCCAAAGCGTGCCCAGAGATGGCTGTCTTGTTCTCTTCCTGAATTTGATTTATATCCGGTAACCGTGACCTTTCCTCCAGTTGGGGTCCTCTGGCTTGCCTTTTTTCATCTGTTCAGGATTCTAACATTTTGTGAGCAGGAGGTATAGGCTGACCAAGGAGGTTATGGAGAGGACTCCCTGAATGGCACTGAGGAGTCTTGGGGCTGTTTGCCCTCCCTGGAAGGGCCTGGATTTTCCATCTCTGCTGCCAGATGAATTACTCAGTACAGAGTACTGGATGGATTCTTTGAGAATTGAGCAAGGCTGATTGACATTGCAGGGAGACTAGAAAGGGCCATTTTCCAGGGGGGCTTTGCACTTGCTAACCATAGCTGCTTAGTTCAGTATAATCTGCTCTTATCTCTGTGGGGGAATTGTTTCTGGGGAATGAGTTCAAGGGAACAGAGAGGCCCACAGAATGACATGCCTCTGGAGGAATTAATTAGTAAGACCCAAGGGGGTTAAAGAAGGCAGGGGCAGCCCAAAGGCCAAGGGTCAGATCCTCCTTCTCTGTGGTTCCTGGGAAATCATTTTTGAACTTCCAGGATGAATTAGTAGTGTAAGGGAGAGGTCATAGTGGGAAGCTAGTTGTGTGCTGCCTTGGAAAGGTGGGGAGGGAAGGTCCTGGCTGGTAAGAAGAGAAGAGGGATAGAAAACGTTCCCTCAAATCTTTAAAAAAGAGTAGTGAATATGCAATGAAAGGTCCTATCTGGCTAAAGCCTGGCTAATCAGGCAGGCCGGGATGCCCCACCTCTGAGGCCAAGCCCCACGGCAGGCTCCAGGGTCTTTCCTCGGGTTCCGCACTCAGCATGGGGAGGAGGCGCATCTCGTGAGTGTGAGCCTTTGAATGGGTTCTTCTTGCATTTGACATGATACGGCCTAACTATGTATGCCATCTGTTTATCTCATTGGACTTTGTTAATTTTGTGAAGAAAGGGATTTTAAGATGGAATGGGCCTGTGTTGGAGCAGAACATGTCCAGAGCAATGTGGCTAATGGCAGCTGCTAAAGTGATTAGGGCTGACACAGTGCACGGCAGCATGGCCCTTTCCTTCTCATCCCCTAAGTGCGAAAGAACTCGAGTTCTCAATAGAAGAAGAGAGATCACGGATTAGTAATTATAGCACAGAGGGCAAAGAGGATGTTCAGGACAGTATCCACTGCCACGGACCCTTCCTTTTCCTGCCACCAAGCTTGTGAATCACTGTGCCATGCCTTCTGCCTGAGGAGCGTGGGGTCCCTTTGGATTCCCAGCCCAAGCCACATCCACATTTCTCAGCTTACCTCTCCCCAGGGTGGACTGTTGAACAGATGTGTTAATAAAACTGCCCCACAATGTGGAGTAAAACAAAACTAGAGGGTCTCATATAAATATGGACCCTGGGTAGATTAAAGACTGAACTGTGAAAGGTAAAAATATGAAGCCAATAGAAGAAAATATAGGGTAATAATTTAGTGACTTAATGGTAGGAAAATATTTCTTAATAAAGATCCCAGTAAAGCACAAATTGTAAAGCAAAACATTGACAAATATAGTTATATGAAATTAAGGATTCTTGAGTTAACAGAAAGATAACACAGTGGGAGATACCAGAAGAGTCTGGTATCTAAAAGACATAAGGACATACTAGAAATCAATAAGAAACAGTTGGAGGAATCTCTAGCAAAGTATATGAGTAGGCAGTTCACAAAAGGGGAAACCCAATGTGTAAAGTGATACTCAAACTCATTGATTCAGAGGTATGCAAATTAAAAGAACTAGATGTTGCTTTATATCTGGGAAATTAACAAAGATTAAGAAGTTGATAATGTTAAATGTTGGCAGAGATAGAAAACAGGACTCCTTGCACTTCCAGGGAGTAGCAAAAACTCTCTACCATTTGAAAGAGAAATCTGAGAGTGCATAGTCAGATGGAGTATTCTTATAGCCTATGACTCAACGATCCTCTTCCTGGGTATGTACCCTAAAGGAATTCTTAGATGAGATCATGAGGAAACTCATATGACGGATGTTTATCACAATGTTGAGTTTGACACAGGGAATTGAAGGCCAACTTATAAAAAGCATAAATAAAAATGTGGTGAATACACACTATGGAATATTTTGGAGCACTTAGGAGAGAAACTCCCTAGATCTACTTACAGCAAATGGATAGATGTTAACAAGAGATATATGAGTGAAAAAAGAGACAATAAATAGCATGGCATTTATGACACAACACTATTGATGTAAACTAAACTACATAAACAAAACAAGAATATATATTTTATTTATATATTTTCCAAGGAAATATCCAAAGTCAAGAGTACATGTCAAGCACAACAGAGCCCTTTGCCTATGGGTAAAGGGGAATAAGACAGGGAAGTGCGGATAAAAGAAAATTTGCTAAGATGTGTTCATTTAAAATTTTCCAGCCTGCCAAGATCTCATCCTTATTTTAAATCTTAACTTGGTTTGGGAGTAAATATCTCATAGTAGGCACCACGAGGAACCTGATATTGGCATGAATACAGGGAACAGCAGGCAGTTCTCGCTATAGAGGAAGCCAACTGAGGCTTATCTAGCTGAAGTCAGTGTCCCAAACACCAGAAAACACCATGTTCTTGTGGTGACTTGACTTTGTCAGGCTGCCTCATCTGTTCCCCACAGCCTGTCAAAGACAGCAGGTGCATTCTTAAAGGGTGGGGTTGATGTTCACAACTAGCTTTGAAGAATCCTCTTTCAGTTACATTTTCTGGGTCCTCCTGGGGCTATTTTCCTGGCTTTCTGGGTGCTCAGCCTTCTTCTGCATCATCTCCTGCTAGCTGGGTCCTTGGCTTGGGATCAGAAATGCAGCCACTTCACTGTAGAGAAGAAGTTCCACCTGAGAGAAGTCAAGATTTTTTATGAGTCCACTCTCAAGAGTTGTCAAACCGGTGCAACATCTGCCCATCTCTTTTTCTGCAAAGTAGTCCTTTTGGAAATGCATGGAGTATAAAATATGAGCTAGGGGAAAGACATTATGAAGCCAGAGTGACTTGAAAATTCATCTGTTTAACTCCATTTATTCAAGGAGTGATATCAGTAATTTAGTTACCTGATGCTGTTACTCTTAGTTGCTTTTGTGACTTTCTAGGGAAATAGATGAAACTGAAAAAGCACATGAGAGCCAAAGAAAAAGCCCTCTAGCATTTGGACTTTGGACTTTATGGTTTCAATTAGTTTCTACAGGTTTTAAGAAGCACCTACATGAAGTTAGAATGAAAATTCAAGTTGTCTTATTCTGTATCTCATACTACCTGCTATGGACTGAATTGTTTCTCCCCACCCTGCCAAATTTATATATTGAAGCCCTAACCCCCCCAAATGACTATATAGAGATAGGGCTTTAGGAAGCAATTAAGATTACATGAAGTTGTAAAGGTAGGGCCCTAATGCAATAGAATTTGTAGTCTTATAAGGAGAAGAAGAGAGATATCTCTACCCTGCACCTACTCTCCTGCCCACATGCATGCGCTGGGGAAGGCCACATGAGGACAAAGCAACCATCTGCAAGCCAGAAAGAACACCCTTACTAGAAACTGAGTCCTGCCAGATCTTGATCTTGGACTTTCTAGCCTCTAAAACTCTGAAAAAATAAATTTTTATTGTTTAAACAAAAAAAAAAGAAGCATCTATATAATTATGTATGTATGATATAGTGTTTTTCTAGGCCCCCCAACGGGGCTTCAGTCTCTCTTCTTAACAATTTCATATATTTATATTTCTGGGTAACTTTTCCTTGAAACCAGGCTTTCTGAGAACCTTGTGCCAGAATCTAGTTTTATTTTTAATTATTCTGCTTCGTATTTCTGTATAATTTACAAGTTGATTTTTATAAGTCACAAAATACAAAACGCTCAATAGAAAACAATGGCTAAGTGTTCATATGCTAGGAGATGTACAAAATAATGTACGTGGATATAATCAGGGATGGGAAAATTTTTTGTGTGTCAAAAGCCAGATAGTAAATATTTCAGGCTTTCAGGGCCATGTAGTCTCTATCACAACTACTCCACTCTGCTGCTATGATGGGAAAGCAGCCCTAGACTACATAGATGAAGGACTATGACTCTGTTCTAATAGAACTTTATTTACAAGTGGGCCAGGTTTGGCCCATGGACCATAATTTACCAACTTTGAATTATATCATTTAATCCTCATAAGAGCCCTATAGGTAGAAATTGTTATTATTATCCCCATTTTACAGATGAGGAAACTAAAGCCTAGAAGGGTTAACTAATTTATCTAAGGTCACACAGCTAACAAGTAGAGAAGCTAAGATTGGCTTTTCCAGTGTGACTCCAGAACTCAGTTCTTATTCCTTGAGCTGTAAATTTTCCTGACTGCCACTAAGGAAATAATTCAGTGGAAAAACACTGGGGATCTTGTATTCTAGTATTGCAGATGACTAGAAAATGTAATCTTCCTGAATGACAAGTATGAAGTTCCAGCTGTAACTTCTAATCCATTTCTTTGACATAAATAAGACCGGCTATTCCCCACTCCTAGCTCCCTAAAAGACCTGGTCCTGGTTGATGGTCAAGATTGTGGTCTCATAGTGCTTGATTCTGAAAGTGCTGCCCCAGGCCCACTTGTCAGCTGTGAGCAGCCCCCTAATGGGCTTAGAAAGAGCCCAGGTCTTTATGAGGCAAATGATGCACATAATTCCACAGACTTTAATTTTTGTAGATGAATGAGAGCTATTTAATAGCAACCAATTATGTGAGTTATTAAGGGTCTTTCAATTTTAGTATTCACAAACCAAAATTAGTACATTACTGGAGCTTATTATGGACTTTAATTTGGTATTTTACTAAGAAGCCCATCTCCCTGTAATGTCTGGCAGCATAGCAGAGATCCCACTGCTATCCAAACACACGGGTGGCTGCAGCTTTGGGTTTTTGGACGGAAGTCTGCCATCAAGGTGGTACAGAGCTGTTTGTTTTCATTTGCTGCTATTCTTGTTTTTTTAATTATAAATTGCTCTTAGTTTAGATTTGTTATTATTAATTTCATTTTTTACTTGTTGTATAGTTGACCAAATAATGTGTAGAGGTACACATTGTCATCAAGAATATTTTTGACATGTTTTCAGACAATTAGACTTAAATGCATATGTATATACACACACATATAAATGTATTTTGAGGTGCAAATAGAATTACCCATACCCTATTGCTCAAACCTTTGTATATAATCTCCCTCAAATTTGCTAGCATTATCACTATTTTTTCCATTAAAAAAAATTTTATTTAAAGTAGGTGAGTTAGGTGAGCTATAAATCTTTTGCTCTCACTGAGTAGACTTTCCTTTAAAAGACTTTAAGTTCCATGGCTCAGGAAGGAAAATTCTTCTTTTCTGAGCACACTGTTGTAGACCTCAGCAAGAGGCATAAATTGAATCTAAACTTTTCTAAAAGGAGAACTAGAAAAAATAATTTATTTCTTGACTTCCCTTGGAAATGTCCCCAGCTCTTACCACCAACAAATCATTTAGGAATACAAAGGTGAAAATATCTTGTATTCATCTTCCTATCATGTATTTCATCTTCCTGTTTTTAAGAGGGCCTTTTAAAAAAAATATCTCCTAACCATAGTTCATACAACTGAGTCACACAAAATGATATCTCCAGCCTATTCAACTATGGCAAAGTAGGGATCTGTTCCAGTCTGGAGTTTTTAAATCCACCTTGTAAAGGTGACCTGGCATAGCCGTATCCTGTAGACCAAGCTTAATTCTGGTTTGGAGTTGCTCTCTTCTGGTTACATAATTGAGGACCTACATAACAAAAATGCTGCTGGCAAGAGCTCCACATAACAGCTGAGCAAAAACTCATAGGGAAAAAATTGCTTGCAGTGGTCCTATTTTCTCTCCCACTTAGAGAGTTTTCATTCAGTAATATAATATGATAATATACAGTATTACAGTATTACTTCTTCCTTAATTAATTTGTTGAGCAAACAACACATTTTAGAATTACTCATTGGAAATCATCTGATCTTTCTTTGCAAAAACAAAAACAATCCTGAGCATATAAAAATTTTAAAGTGCTACATCTTGATCAAATAGTTTTATACTAGTTAAGAACCTTATATACTTTTTTCTTTCATTCCTTTTGGGCTTATGTGGCATCTGAAATAAAAATCCTGAGTATACAAACCTTCCTCTTGGCAGGGACTTCTGCAACATTCATTGCTCTGGCTACCCATGGTCTTATAGTCATCAAAGTTTGGCCACTAGCTAAATTCCTCATCTAGTGAAATGATGCATTCGGCCCAATTTCCCTCTCTGCAGAGTTTGGGCCCACAGCACAGCCATAGGTATCACCAGACTCCTGGCCACTTACTGGTTTCTTTTAGGTACTCTGTGTTCTTGCATGTAGTCAGGAGGATTTATCTGGTATTTCAATAGTTGACTTGACTCTTCACATATATAGAGGGATTTTCAGCAGGTTATGTGGAGCCTTGTCTGGAGATGCCCTTTATAGTAAGCTCTTTGATCATTTGAAGAGCAGAAAAGATTGTGCAAACTGGATCTTTGATTAGGCATAGAGGAAACCACTCTAGTTTTCTTGGGAACTCTATTAAGATATATTTGCTAGCTACTTTGACACATAACTGCCAGGTCTTAGAGGCTAGTCACAAATTATGTTTCTCATTTACATCATAGCCAAGTCTGAGTCAGCATCTCTTATAGATAGCTCCCTTCCAAAAAAAATGGCTTTCCTTCCCGTGATAACTCAGGAATCCAGGCTCCTTCATCACGTAGCTTTGCCATGTTGAGGTCCTTCACTTCCCACTGTGCTGAAAAGCTGCTCTCAAGGTGTGAGCTGGAATCTTCTAGGAGATTTTAGAGGCCAGCCTAGGCATAAATGTATAATTTCCCAGAGCAGGGGATGCTGGGAAGTTGTCTTATGTGCCTAGAAAGAGGAAATGGGATTGGTGAACATCTAGGCTGTCTCAGCTGCAAATACCATCACAGGGCCTTTCTTCCTCATTTGTACTCTTCTCCTCAGGCAACCAGCAGGGGCTTCTCCCTCATGTGTTACCCCTGCTCTGGATGAAGACAGTGACTTCGAGCAGAGAAATTTATTTTTTAGGCACAATTATGTTATTATTGCTTACTTGTTTTTTATTTTTATAATGACTAAATTGCCTCATTAAAGCTTGCAAAAATGTAAACTTGGAGGAAGTTTCCTCTTCTAAAATGAACTGACCGAGTGGTCTTTTAACAGGGAAGGGAGTCTACCTTCAAGGGCAATTGAGGCCCAGAGCTCCTCACTGTGGCTGCTCCGAACCCATCAGTCACCCCACTCTGCTCCCTTCCTCTGGCACTTGGCTTCATGGAAGGGTAGCATAGAAGTCATGGGTTTGAGTCCTGAATCAGGCTCAAACTGTGTGACCTTGAGGTTAAATGAAATTAACCATAGAAAGCCATAGCCTAGTATCTGGACTATAGTTCTTAGTATATCTTAGTGCTATTATTATCTAGTATTATTGAGAAGGAAGAGCTTGTCTCTTCGGTGAGTAAATTGGCTCATGACCATGATATGCTTGGGTATCTTTAGTAATTTCAAACATTTTTCCCCAAGCTTTACTGAGGTATAATCGACAAGTAAAACTTGTTTATATTCAATATGTACAACATGATGATTTGATATATCTATACATTGTGTAATGATTACCACAGTCAAATTAATCAACATCTATCAATTATTTTTCTTCATGCTCTCTCTCCTCTACCCCAATTCACCCTCATTTTTTGATTTTAAGATGAGACCCCTGTTTTAATCAGATGATTCCTTCTCATTCTTCTCATTGAGGAATTGCAAGATTCTTTCTTCCGAACTGACTCACAAAGACATATAACATATTTTATTTGGCTTGCCCAATACTGACGATAAATCAAACCCAATAGGTAAAGTATCATGAGTTTTTACCTGAAAATGTGAAGTTTGTGTTTCTCAAAAAACCCTAGAAAATTTCACAGCAATTGCTTTGCATGCCAGTGAGGCCAGAGTCAAAGGAGGCCAAATCTCCCCCTCCCCACTGGGGTGAACCCTGACTGGTTCATGTAGCCCCCACTACTTCCTGTACTTTTTTTCTGACAGTAAATGCAACATGGCGCAATCACCATTTATCATTATATTTGTACCTTGTTTTCTAGTAATAATTGTTGAGGGATATTGTTTCTTTCAAGGACAGTTATATATAAAAAAAGAGAGAGAAACAAAAGTAGACCCATGGTGTTCAATGTATCATAAAAATGGGAGGAAGCACAATTCTTTGTGAAAGTGAAGACCATTCCTGCCTCCAATTCTAGAGTATGCACCAATTTTGAAAGCATAAAAGCCAGCATGCTTCAGTCATTTATGCTACTGGTTTGGCTCTGAAGGTAATTGAGCCTGCTGCCTGGGGAGAAAAGCCCTCCATTAAGTGCCAGAATAGATAGGGCAGTCAACTTTATGGGCAGTCTGAAGGAGGCCTTTGTATTTTTTTTGATTGAATTTAATAGCTGTGCAGTGACATTTTTTTAGAGCCATGGTTTCCTTTTTATTTTTTAGTAAGAAGAGTAGTCCTTTTAAGTGTCGACCACTTTTGTAGACCTCCCTCATGACAATACCAATAATTACAGTTATCTTTTGATTTGTGGGATCAAAGAAATACATATACGCGCAAGGATTTGAGGATGCTTTTAAATTTTGCTGCAACCCTCCATTGTTTTGTAACTGATACGTTAAAAAGCACATGATGTCCAGAAATTCCCTTTTCATTGGGAATTTAGGGACTTGTGAAGAAGACCATAGTGATTGAAAGAGGTCTTATAGAGCATTTAACCCAAGTCTCTCATTTTCAGTTGAGCAAAACTGAGGCCCAGCAAAAAATGCATAAAATCACACAACCAAAGCCAGGACTCAAATCTGCCTCCCAGGGCAGTGTTTGCATGCTCTGGCTCTGCAAGCTGGCAATTGCATGTCCCCAGTATGAGGTCTGCCACTTAGAGAGCTTTCAGAAGTGAATTTGCTACTCAGGCTAAGACACCATATGGAGCATCATGTGACTTTTCATTTTCAAGGCATTAAAATTAACCACTTCGGTACCAGTGTCGACTATAGTCATCAGCCACAGATGAACGCGAGCGTCGACTTTAGCCGACAGCCGTGATATGAAGGCGCACAGCCAAGCATCGACTTTAGTTGACAGCCCAAAACTTTTACTTTTATCTCTGCAGTTGCAGTGTGTACGTTCAGCTAATAAGTTACTACGAATCTGTGATCTATTAACAAGTCCTTAGTAGGAGTTATTATAGTTATTTTCCTAAAGCTGCCTGTAAAGTAAAACAAGCTTTCAGTGCTTTAAAGCTTTCCTCATCACACAAGAGCAAAACGGATTCATCGTGAATGCACAGCACAAACTATCATGGGGACTGTGAGTGCCAGCTGTGGGCAAGGTTTTGTGGCCGGTAAGCGCCGTACCGAAGTGGTTAAAAGGAAAAGATTGCCTTGGCTAGTATTTCGTTCCCTCGGAACCAGAGTGGCTGGTTTGGGTCAGCACTCAGCTGCCCTCCTGCCTCCCGGCGAGCAGAACTCGCCCACCAAGCAGCCTCAGCTGGGTTTCTTAAATCCTGATCCCACCGAAGCTGGGGGTGTCCTAGCCACTGGCCTTCAGTGCTGGGATGCCCTCTGCGGAGTGGCCAGCAGCCTTCTCCCGGACAGGTCCTGGGCCGGCGCTTACCCCCTCAGATCGGTCCTCGCCCCGACGCACGGAAAGTTCCGTCAGGCCGAGTCAACTCCTTTCCTTTCCGCCCTGACTCACTGGAACCCGGTGATCGGGCCACTGCGGCCTTTTGTCAGCCCACTGCGAATGCGGGCTGCGGTGTCCACGCCTCCTCTGCGCCAGATAGCATCTAGCTAGACCGGTCTCAGCCATTGCCCCGCCCAGCACTCGCCCCCTGCAGCTTTTCTGTCCCCATGCTGTCATCTCTGTCATCTGAAAACTTTCGCAATCCCCAGCTCCTGCCCCACTTCCTCTGCTCCCCTCTAAAGTGAAACTTCTTGAAGAATTATCTGTACTGCTGCCTTTGCATGCAGGCCTTCTCCCCACCACGCCACCAACACTGCCCTTGTGACCAGTGTCCACCAGCGCTCAGCTCTGCCATCACCACCTTCTGTGCTTGGCTACACCCTCGCTGAGCCCTGTCACTGGTGCTTCTCCCGCTTCTGGCTTGGGAGGGGCCCTGGCTCAGCGCTGGGTCCTCTTCGCTCCCTCCTTTCCTCGGGGACCGTGGACCATCTGTGTGGTGACGGTGCCCAGGCTGTATCTCTAACCTGACCCTCTCCCCTAGTCTGGGCTCAGACATCTCCCGCCCGTGCCCTACCCCACTGGGATCGCCATCTCGACCTTAACACGTCCAAAAACCAACTCCCAGCTTTCCCCACAAAACCTGCTCGCCAATACCGCCCAGATCTCCCAACAGCGACAGCCGCTTCTCGATCAGGTAGGCTGGCAGCCCTCACCTCGGCCTCACGCGCACACCCATTCATTCCTCCTTCGAAACGCGCTGGGATCTCTGCCCTCCCCAGCCCCAGACCCCACTGTCGCCACCCCTGGCCCAGGTGGCACCTGGTGCACTCCCTGCTCCTCCCGTGGATTGGGCACCCGAGGCAGCAAGACAGCAAGGACTGTACCTACCTTCCGGGCCTTCCCTAGGCTTTCCCAGCCACATCCTCATTCACGTAATCCGGTTCCCCGTCCTCGTCTGGGCTTTCCGGGAAGGGCGGTGCTTCTCGCCAGACGTGCTCTGCAGACCAGTGGGCAGAAAGGTGGGCGGAGGGTTCACTCAGACACACCCGCCACTGTTCCCCCAGCGGGACGCCCGGGCTCTGGCCCCCAGACCGCACAAAGCAGCCAGCGGGAAGTGCCCAGGAGGCCGAGGTGGCAGCTGAGGAAGCCCGAGGTGGCGGCTGAGGAAGCCCGGGCAAGGCTTGAGGCCTCTGCAGCTGCCGGTGCACCACGGGACCAGCTGGCCCTGTTGGAGGGAAGCCCACCCGGCCTGCCCTCCCGGGCCAGCCCCTCCAAGCCTGCTCCAGTGGACCACCCAGAGCCACCTACCCACGGCCCTCCTGGACTCCCGCCACTGGCGGATGGATGCCGAGTTCTGATAATCCTCACACTCCTCGTTGTCTGCAGAAGAGCACAGGGACAAGGACTGGAGGAGGGGCAGCTACCTGCCAGTCCCCACGGCCAGCAAGGAGCTGTGGCCGCCCCTCCACAAAGGCCGCCCTTGTGCTGGGCGGACGACCTCAGCTCATTCCCACTGCAGCCAGGAGCTGACGGGGCCTCCTCCCGGGACGCCAGGAGCGCTACATCACCCAAAGGCACCAGAGATAGCAGATACTGGAGAACCTTTGGGCCCCAAGGCAGCGAGCTTTGAGCATCGGGCCCAGCCTGGGCTGTGTGGCCTCACCTGAGGTCCTGGGCTTGCAGATGAGAACGTTCTCGTAGGAATTGGTGTCATCGTCGTCTGCTAGGAAGAGGGGAGGGGGGATGCAGGTGGGCCCTGCAGACAGCCTGGCTCGTCCTTCCTTCTCCGTCCTGCCCTCCCTTTGCAGATGACCTGTCCCACCAAGCTCCAGCCCTTGGGGTCCCCCAGGGCTGCAAGCCTTCTCTGGACAACCTTCCTAATGGGCGCTGGCCTAGCCCCCACAGGCTCCACCCCGGGCTTCTTCTCTGTCCTCTGAGGTCCCATCTGAAAGCACTGGGGAGGGGGCAGTCAGGGAGGGGGCTGGACTCCTCTAGACAGGGTGGGCAGGCTGGGGAGCGCTCTGCTCAGGGATCCAGGCTGAGTGTGGCCCCTCAGAGCCTGGCACCCTGGCACCTCCCTGCACTGGGGAAGCTGAGCTCTGACACTGCCCCCACCCAATGGTCCATCTGTGACAAACGGGCTCCAAGAAATGAGCCCCCCCAGTTCAGAAGTGGCTGGGGTGGGCAAGGACCTCCCGACACCAGGTCCCTGCACCTCTCAGCAGGCACCGCCCACCCTCGGTCTTCAGTTCCTCTTTCTACAGAGCAAAGGTGTTCGGAGCCTGCAGGGCGCAGCGCCCATCAGCAAGGCTGCCCCCGCCAAGGCCTTCCAGGGCCCTGTCCGTGCCTGTCGGGGGCTGCCCGTTCTTCCCCATGCACCCCCAGCTGCCCCTCTGGATCCCTGCCCTGTGGCCCAGTCCACCCTCCCAGCACCTCCGCCCACACCTCCCATGCTGGCTGGCAGCCACCCTGCCCGGAGCGTGGATCGGGGGTCGGGGTTCCACGCCACTTCCTCCCAGCCCACCTGCCTCACCTTCCGAGGGCTTGGGGAACTGCTCCTGGTCATAATAGCACCCGGCAATGGGGTCTCTGGCCGAGAGAACAGACACGGCGCAGGTTGTGGGGCAGGCCCGAGGTCAGGGTGGGGGCCCTTAGGGGGACAGTGAGGCTAGGGCTGCTCTGGCCATCACTCACCAGGGGGCCCACGGGGGCTCTGCCAGGGTCACCTGTCATCCCTCCACCCACACTTCCCTGAGCTCCCAAATCCCTGGGGGCTGGAGAGGGTAGCCTCCTCTGGCCACCTTGCTATGTGACCTTAGGCCAGTCCTCTCCTGTCCTGGGCCAGGATTTGCCCATCTGTGAGCCAGGCGACCTCCCCTTCCTGCAGCTTGTCTTTAGGTGACGCCAGATGGGTCTCACCCACCCCAACAACCCCACCCCCAGAGTGGGGCCATGTCCTGATCCCACAAAGCCATGGTCATGTTCCCGCTGGGCCCCCGAGGGGCTGGGTTCTAGGGCAGACAGCAGTTCCTAGATCAGGAAGCAGAGGTCAGGGGGGACAGGGGGCGGCCAGGGCAGGGACAAGGCCCCTCACATGTAGCCTGTATCCAATCCGTGTCTGCTTCCTGCAGGGCGAGGCAAGAATTAGGCCTGAGCTCCCAGGCTGTGGCCTCCCCGGGTCCCCCACCCCACCCGGAAGCCCACCTACCTCTGCTGAAGTTCTGGTACCTGCAGGACACGGGATCTGGAAGAGAGGCCAGGCTCGTTGCTCCCCTCCCTGGCCTGCCTCCCACCCAGCTTGGGCTCTGGCAGCCCAAGGGTGGCCTGGGTGTTCCCAGTGTTCCCACCTTTGCAGGTGCTCCCTGTCCCCTCGGTGGGGGCTGTGTGTGTGTGAGGGCACCCCCTGCCAGGCCAACCCCATGAGCCCACCCAGCCCAGCTTGTGGGTCTCTCCTGACCCTGGAGGACCCCTGTCCACAGCACCTGTACCACCAGGTGCTCACGTTAGTCCCACCTGAGCTGGGCCCACCCCTGGCCCCCTCATTACTCACCCTCCAGGCCGGGGGAGAACTGCAGCAGCTTCTCCTTCCTGCAAGGGTGCGGTAGGTGGGGGCTGAAGGAAGGAGA
Organism: Cheirogaleus major; assembly: GCA_963574435.1. Taxonomy (NCBI): domain Eukaryota; kingdom Metazoa; phylum Chordata; class Mammalia; order Primates; family Cheirogaleidae; genus Cheirogaleus; species Cheirogaleus major. The sequence continues at coordinate 48,700 of CAUYPO010095172.1, forward strand.
GGCCCCAGGGCTCCTGGGCTCTGAAGGGCCAGACCACATCCCCCACCCCTGGAGGGGCCCTGGAGTCTGGGGAGGGAGTGAGGTCTTGGCCTGGGCTCAGCCAGGTGGGGCCCTCCAGCCCCCCGGCGCCCTCCTTCTCATCACTCCCTATGGGGCTGCAACCCCCTCGGGGCCCAAGACGGGGAGCCCACTCCTACCTCGAGTGTGCCACGTCAGAGACCGTGTCCACCAGGGGCCCTGGCCACGGATGCCCAACCACTGCGAAGGGCAAAGGGGTGTCAGCTGGGCCCCCAGGCCAGCTCGGCCAGCCCAGCCCCCTCACCCCTTCTCCCGACAAGATCAGGCCTGGCCACGGTGTCAGGGCAGTGGGGAAAGAAGGGACCTTGACAGGGACACCCCCGCCCCTAGCCCAGCCCAGCCCCTGGACCCTCCGGGACTCACAGGAGTAGGTCTGGGCCACCGAAAAGCTCTGCCGGCTCTCTTGCCTGGGAACACACGGGCTGTGCTGAGCCAGGTCCTGGCCCCCCACAGCTCAGGGGACACAGGGGCAGGAGAGAGGGACAAGGAACAAGAAAGGAGGGACAGACCAGGGCCGTAGCCAGGAGAAGCTGCCCCTCTGGCCTCAGACTCACAGTCCCCCTGGTGCCCCCATTCACTGGACGCCCCCCACTGGGCCCACCCCTCACATGGGGCCCTGGGCTGGAGCCCAGCTGCAGCCAGACGCATCCCCCATGGCCTCAACTGGGCCCCAACCCTGGAGACTGTCAGGCAGGGTCTGTAGGTAGCACTGGGGAGGCGGCCCTGAGATGCTGGGGTGGAGGCAGCTGCTCAGGGACCCAGGGTGACTTGGGGCAAATGATTTCAGCCAGGAATGACAAAGAGACTGCCCCCCACCTGCTGCCCCCGGGGGAGTTTGCCATTCCTAGGAGAGCACACCCTTGGGATGCCCAAACAGCCAAATAACTGGTGAGACAACTTCTCGCCTTACCAGGCTCAGCTAGGGACCTCACCTGAGGGATCTCCCTCCCCCTTTGAGACAGACCCCTGATTTTCACTTAGGCAGCCCTGTGCCCACCTAAGAGACTATATTTCCTAGCCTTCCTTACACCTAAGCATGGCCATGTGATTAAACTCTGACCCATGAAATGCAAACCAGGGTTGTTGATATTTGTAAGAAATCTCCTTAAAGGAGGGCACTGCCAACTGGGGTACACCCTTTGTGTCCTTATCCCTTCTTTCTCCCTGCTGCTTGAAATGCTGAGATGAAGGCTGGAACTCCAGCTGCCATCTTGAGCCATGAAGTGTTTTTGGGAATGGAAGATGCCATTAGAGATGGCGGAGCTGATTAGCTAATCATTAAAGGTTTTGGGCTCCTCTCTGGGCCAGAATGGGTACCTGGCCTAGCCTTCCAGGAGCTCCTGGGGGACTGGGGGTCAGGGTGGCCTGATTTAGGACAGAGTCAGACATGACTTCCTGGAGGAGGTGATACCGAAGCTGGGCCTGGTGCCCATAGCAGTTGCTTCATGCAGGCTGGCAGGATGGAACTGAGCAAGGCGAGAGGTTGAGAGGTGGGAAAAGGCATTCCAGGGAGGGGACATCCAAGGCTCGAGTTCCACCTCCCGCATGGGGACATTTAGCTTCTGGCCTTGACTGTCTGTGGCTCTGAGATCAATTAGGGGCCCTGGTGGGCAGGGACTGAGGGAGAAGGGGAGGTGCCTGAGGAGGCAGGGCCATGGGGGCACTGGGGAGCTTGCAGGTGGGCAGGCCAGGAGGCTGAGTGGCCAAAAGAGTCTGGAAAGGTCCAGCCGTGGCCCGAGGTGGGGGCAGGGCAGGGATGGCAAGATTCTGTTTTCAAATCTCACTGTGGTTTTTCAGTTGCAAAAGGAAATGAGGAAGTGTGTGTGCATGTGTGTGTGTGTTTGTACAAGCCTGCCTGCCTGGGGTACACGCAAGTGCTGTGCTGCGTGTGTGAGAAGTGCGTGTGTAGCGGTCTCAGGTCTGCTGGGCCCACAGTCATTCATTCTCTGAATCAAAGGGCACCAGTGGCCGCCGCCATCATGCCCAGGGTTGCTCTTGGGCTCCAGCCCCAGGCCCTGGTCTGCAGCGTCCAGCACACTGACGCTCCCGGGGACTTTCCACAGGCCTTCCCTGACCCCCAGGGGACATGCCCACAGCCTCTCCTGAGTGTCTCCAGGGGGGGTCTCGGATGAGGCTCACATTTCACTTTGTGTCCCTGTCTCTGTCTCCCCCGTTGCACTGGCAGGGCAGGTTCCTCCGTCTGTCCCTGCGCTGGGGTCAGAGGGAAGCTGATGACACAGGTGCCTGGACCTCCTGAGGGGCTCGTGGGCACGCTGGAGAGTGGCTGCCCAACAGCCCAGGTGTCCCCGCTTCCCCTGCCCCTCCCCGTCCCAGACTGTGGCAGGGCCTGGACAGCCCCTCTCCCTCCCTGACTGCTGGGGACCCGCCAGACCCTGGAAGGGTGAGGGACTAGGGATGGGATGCTGGGAATGCCCTTGGGGACTCTGCAGCGACTCACAGACTTCTCTGCTCATAGATTTTCTCGGGCCTCTTTGAACCTGCAAGAACAGGCCGGGATTAGCCACTGGCGTGGCGGGGAGCCAGTGGGCCTGAGGTCCGAGGCCCCCCACGTCTTGTCTCCCCTGTGCCCTTGGCAGGCCTCAGGCAGGACGTGTGAGCTGAGCCCCCAACCAGGGGGGCCACCTGACACTGAAAAGGTATTTGTTTACCCTTTTTTTAAAGAAAATGTGGATGCCAAGCACGGGGTCCGGCCCCAGACACCGCCTTAACCCACCGAAGCCAAAGCCGCAGGGCGAACCAAACCCACTGCATTCAGGGGCAGTTTGGGGGCCACTGGCATCCTTGGGGTCACCTTATCAGGCCCATCCGACTGCCGCTTCTGACCACAGCCAGGTCTCTCCCTGAGACGGTCTTGGGGATACCCCATGACTGCCTTCTCCCCGTCACGCCCCCAGCACCCCCTTACCTGGACGGGAGCAGCGCACACACAGGCTGGCCGCCACCCCCAGCAGCAGCAGTGCCACCCCGGGCCACAGCAGCTCAGTCCCCGAGCTCATGTCTGCTCCTGGCGTCCCCTCCTGCAGTGCTGCAATGGGGGCACAGGTGAGCAGGGGCCGCCCCTCCAGGGATCTCGCCCCACGCTCAGGTTCCTGACCCCACTGTGCCCTGGTGACCCCACTGTGTGCTGGTGGCTGACAGCCAAGCCCAGGCCGCAGCAGCGCTGCCTTCCCGCCCTTCTCCTGTGGACGGGCCAGGACGGAACCAGCCCTGTTCCCGCGTAGGAGCCCAAACCAGCACCCCTGGCCCTCGGCCATCGTCACTCTTGGTAAGTGCTGGAAGGTGCTGGGGACCACACGCAGCACCACACGCACACGCACGGTCCCACACGCATGCGCACGGTCCCACGCACACTCTCGCTCAATCCAGACAACCCCGCCCTTTGGGGATGAGGTTCACCCTGCTTCATCAACTGAGAAACTGAGGCCGGAGAGCTCACAGCAGCTAAGTGGACAGACAGGATCCCAGCCCCAGGCCTCCTGCAAACCCACCTTGACTCCCTGAGGTCAGAGTCCGTGGTCCCCACCTGCACAGGACCCCCAATACCCCCTGACCAACCTAGAGCTCTTCTCTGCCTCCTGAGGGACCTGGGAATAGGATTCCCGTCCCCAAACCATCTGTGAAGTCAGGAAAGACTTCTTGGAGGAGGTGGCCTGACGGCATGAGCTGAGACGACAGGCCAGGCTGGAGAGAGGATGATCTGGGGAGAGGGGACCCTGGGCCCTGCTGGCATGGGGCCGGCTTCCTCGGGGCCACGTCGTGATGGCCAGGCCTCAGGGAAGCCACACGCAGCCACAGGGCCTGGCCTGGGGAACAGAAGCCCAGCCTTCTCAAGTGGGGTTCCAGTAAGAATTGTTGCAACTATGAAGAGACTCGTCCTCCTCATGATGCCCGGGGACGCAGCTGAGGGTGACAGGGTCTCCGAGGACACTCAGTAGTGTGTCTGCTCGGTGCTCGCCTGTTCTTCTGTCTCGGCCAGTGGCAGGGAGGGGTCCCCCATGCCACCGGGCACTGGGGAAGGCAGGGCTGGGAGCCGAGACAGGACTCCAGAAGGGGTGCTCTGTGCTGCCGCCTCCTGTGCTGGCCCCTCACTTGCCTAGTGACTTTGGACAAGGCTCAGAACCTCTCCAAGCCTCCTGAGCCATCTGGTGAAGATGGCACGGAATCCCCAGCCGGGGCCCGTCACAGAGAAGCCCCTCCCCCAATGCCAGTGAGTCACTGGGAACAAGTGAATGCCCCGATCGTGTGACCCGCATGACCCACGTCACCCCAGGATGTTGTCTGGGGGGAGCTCGGCTCCCTTTGCCCCTCCCCCGACTCGCCTGCCGCCCAGGGTGGGCTCCCCTGCCAGCCCCTCTGCCACGGCCCTGGGCTATCTCAGTCTGTGTGAACTGGGAGCACCTGGTCTTGGAGGGAGGACTCCTGGGATCGAATCCTGCCTATGCCTGGGAGGCTCCGAGCCTCAGTTTCCTCATCTATGAAATGGGAATGAGTCTAGTGCTTTCCTCAAAGGGCAGTAGGGGTGATAAGTGGCCCGGCCTGGCTCATGGTCGCTGTCTTCCTGGAGAGAGACCTGCCGGGGTCTTATTTATGGCTGGCTGGTTTGTATGCCTCCCTCACTCTACTGACCCTTAACATCTCTGTCCTTTGGTCAGGACAGTGACTCTGCTCCCCAAAGGGATTCAGGCACGGGCAGGTCACACATAGGTGTGACAGCCGAGACGTGGTCCAGCCACAGCCAACTCCAGAGTCCACTTAAGCCCCCGGAAGCAAGGCTGGCTCTCGGCCTGACGTTCCAGACCCTTCCAGGGTACTTCCCCCTCCCCGGGGTGGATGGTCCTGCGCCCCAGAGGGCCCCGACACCCAGAGGCCCTCCTGCCTCCTGGAGGCTGGCATCCTGGGACAGGCAGAACCCCTGGGGCTCCCCCAGGCTGCGCAGGGTGCGGGGCAGGCCTGTCTGGTAGACTCACCCTTCTCGAGATGCTGTGTGTAGCACAGGGCTGGGCCCTGGCTGGGCATGACCACCGTGACCCCTGTCCTTGGAGGTCCCTGAGGCCCAGAGCAGTGGGAAGGGACAGCAGCCTGCTTGGTCCGGGGTTGGCTGAGCGGCCCACGGTGAACATGGTGGAGAGCTTGGCCGGAGCCTGCCGGCCTGGCTGCCCCCAGACACACACAGGCCTGCGACACAGGGGCCGAGGCGCCGGGGCCCCAGGATGGGCTGGGGCCTGAGGGGAGCCAGGGCCAACTCGTGGGGCACCTCTGCGACGGACTCCATGACCCGTGCATGGCAGCATGTGTGAGAGACCCCTGAATCCAGTCCCCTTGTCCAAGGGAGCAAAGGGAGGCTCAGAGAGGTGCAGATGGTGTCCCAGGTCACACGGCGAGAGAGGCACAGAGCCAGGATCCCCGCCCATGCAGGCCGGCCACAAATGCCACACGCCTTCTCCCATTTTTATATTAAATTTGGAAAAATCATGAACTAGTTTTGAAAATGGAGACTGCAATTTAACAAACACTCCTGTGTCTGCCCCAGACTAAGTTCTGTCTCTGTCTCTGTCTCTCTCTGCCTCTCGCTCTCACTCGCGCTCCCACCCGAGTTCTGAAAGCAGGTGGCGGGAGGGTGGGGAAGGAGCTGGGCCCCCCGAGGAGAGGCCTCGGTGTTCCCCAGAAGGCCCCAAGGGGCAGGCTGGGTTGAGAGGGGAGCGAGGCGGCTGCCACCAGCAGTTCTCAGGCCGAAATAGCAGAAAGGGAAGTGGGCAGTTTCCATTTGAACAAGGTTTGCAAAGGGCCGGCTTCGGGGAAGTTCGGGCCGGGCTGAGTGTTGGAGCCTTGGAGTCTCAGAGACCACCCTGTCCAATCCCCCAGCCCTCCCCTTACTGCGGATAGGGAAACTGAGGCCCAGTGGAGCGGTAGGCAGACGGGGCAGTGAAGTGAGAGGTGGACCCCAGCTGGAAGCCCTGTGCACTGGGCTTCACGTGAGGCTGGCCGAGGGGGCTGTCCAGAGGGAAAGAGGGGGCAGCGGGGCCCAGACAGTGATGCGGGTGGTGAAGGCAGGGTGGATGGGGGCCTGGCCACCCAGGGCCACCTGTCACAGAGCCAGGCACAAGGCGCCCTCAGGGCCTTCCCCAGTTGGCCCCTCAGAGCCCTGACAGAGAGTGGCAGGTGGCAAGAGGCTAGGTGGGGGTGGAAGAGACAGTAGCTTCCCCCCTGCCTGGGGCAGGACCTGGGCACACCGACCGGCCTGTGGAGTCTCACCCTCGTCCTGCAATCCCGTTGCAGGGGTGTTATGTCCCATTTTGCAGATGAAAAACTAAGGCTCATGGCCCAGGTGGCTGCTTTCCTGGCTCCCGGCAGCCCCTTGCCAGTCTCTGGCAGTCATGGAACCACCTCGAGGCTCCCCGGCTGTGCAGGCCAGGCTGGGAAGGCAGGAGCGGCTGGGGCTCCAGAAACAGGCTGCTCTGGGGTGCCAGGGCAGGAGTGGGGCCAAGGGCGGGGGCCGCCCCGTGGGGTTGGGGACAGCCTCAGCGCCCCGCCTCGGGCCGGGCTCCAGGCACTCCTAAGAAAGGCTTACCTGAGGGTCGAGGGCTCCTCACTGCGGCCACCCCATCCTGCGCCCACACACCTGCAGCGCCACACACACTGGCGGGCAGCGGGCAGGGCGACAGGCTTCCTGTCAGCCCTGACTCACCCGCACATCCGCTGCTGTGCCGGACAGAGCAGCGACAACAGATGGGGTGGGGGGCGGGGATAGTCAGAGAGAAACAGGCTCCGAGAGAACAGGAAGACGTGGACACACACATGTAAACACAGAAGGTGACACAGAGAGGAACAGAGTCACGCACCGAGGGGCAGGGGGAAGGAGAACGAAACCGAGGCGCCCTCACAGACACACGCGTGCAGAAACCCAGGCCCCACTGACGACCGCGCGGAGGAAGAGACCCACGGCGGAGACAGAGAGGGGCAGGAGGAGACTGAGCCTGAGATGGACCAAGAGACACAGAGACAGACACGCAGGATGTCAGAGTCCCAGAGGACAAGTCAGACACAGATGCAAAGGACGAGGGACGTGGGTGGGCAGGGACAGAGACGCATGGCCGATGCATGTGAGGACGGAGCAGATGGAACAAACGACCACACAAGACGGGTGGACAGAGGAGCCGGCGGCCTCGTGCGCCAGAGGCAGTAGGACAGGAGTGAGCTGCAGGGCGGGAGGAGGAAGGACAGTCCTGCTCGTCCCCCCGCTGGGAGTCCCGTCACCCCCATTGTGCAGTCGAGGCTCCTGGCTCAAGTCACAGGAGGATGGGCTCGGATTGCAGCCACATCTGGGGACAGCCACGTGTCCAGTGCTGCCCGTGTGCCCGGTCCTGGCCCTCGGGTGTCCCCAGTGTCCACAGAGGTGAGGGTGGAGCGAGACAGTCAGCACCCTGGCAGCTGGGAGAGGTCACTAAACATGCACCCAGCGAGCCGTGTGCTGGGCCTCGTGCTACTGGTTGTTGAGCGACTTGCATCCCAACTATTAGTAGCATCCCACCTGCTAGAGACACCAGGGAAGAGCAGGAGGGTGTGGCACTTCAGAAGCTGGGCCCCCAGCCTGGGACTCCTCGAGGCCTGGGACCCCAACCCTGGTCTCCTCTGGGGCGGGGGCTGGGTTTCTCTTTCAGCCCTTGTTGTGGGCCGGGTGAGGTGGCAGCCGCACTGCTGCCACCTTGTGGGCAAGGAGGGCAGTGCACACCCCGCCTCCCGTGGTGGACCTGGGACGGAAGGCCATCAGCTCCCAGATCTGTGCTGGGCAAGTAACACCACGCCCCCTTGTTCTGCCAGCACGGTGACAGGTAGGAAGACAGAGGCTCATGGAGGTGAGGCTGGATTTGAACCCAGACCCCAAAGGCAGTCCTCCTCGCCGGGACCCCTTGTTTTGTCTGACCCCTCCTCACACAATGGGCACAAGCCTGCATAGGCTTCCCCCCCGCCCCGGACTGTGCGCCTGGCCCCGGCCACCTGCTCTACTTCCTGCTTCCTCCCAGGCCTGTGCACTGGGAGGTGCTGGAGAGGGGTGACCTCTGGCTACGGCCAAGTTGGAGGGTCCACCCACAGCGAAGCCTAGGGACCAGTTTGGACCCTCCATGGGCCTGTTTTGCCAGCCACAAAACGAGGGGGCTGTCAACCCCAGGACCCTTGGTGGCTGGACCTGAGTGGAAGGAGGACATGCTCCGTCTGGTCAGTTCGCATAGCCTCCAAGCCTCAGTTATCATTCAGCTGTGAATTTGAAAATAAACTTTAAAAAACTGGGTGTTTGGCAGGGCAGGGTGGCTCACTCCTGTAATCCTAGCACTCTGGGAGGCTGAAGTGGGAGGATTGCTTGAGTTCAGGAGTTTGAGACCAGCCTGAGCAAGAGTGAGACCCTACTATAAATAGAAAGAAATTAGCCAAACAACTAAAAATACAAAAAATTAGCGGGCATGGTGGCGCGTGTCTGTAGTCTCAGCTACCCGGGAGGCTGAGGCAGGATCGCTTGAGCCCAGGAGTCTGAGGTTGCTGTGACCTAGGCTGATGCCACGGCACTCTAGCCCAGGCAAGAGAGTGAGACTGTCTCAAAACAAACAAACAAACAAACAAAAAAAAACTGGGTATTCATGTCCAGTTGTATAAATTCTAGTGCTCTTAGGTTTTTTTCTAACAACTCAATGGTTTTTATGTTACATTTTTTAAAAATTGTGATAAAATATACATGGTATAACATAAGATTTACTATTTTAACCATTTTAAAGTATGCATTCAGTGGCATTAATTACATTCAATACTGTGCAACCATTGCCACTATTTCTAAAACTTTTTCATCACCGAACAGGGCTTTGTAGTTTACAGCTCAGTGAACGGTGCACATTTGTGCACATTTAGAAACAAGATACTGAGAGTAATGCAAGCACTCTAAACAATTCTGGGGGCCATAATCCCAGCACTTTGGGAGGCCGAGGTGGGAACATCTCTTGAGGTCAGGAGTTTGAGACCAGCCTGGGCAACATATCAAGAACCCAGTCTCTACAAAAAATAGAAAAATTAGCCAGGAGCAGTGGTGCACACCTGTAGTCCCAGCAACTTGGGAGGATGAGGCAGGAGGATCGCTTGAGCCCAGGAGGTGGAAGCTGCAGTGAGGTATGATGATGCCACTGCACTCCAGCCTGGGGGACAGAGGAAGACCTCCATTTCTAAAAAATCCAGTTCTGGGGCTGAGAATCTTCCAGGGTCATACATGTCTTAAAGCATCAAGAAAGCTATTGATTTTCTATTTTTTCATATTTTTTTGAGACAGTCTTGCTCTGATGCCCTGGCTAGAGTGTCGTGGCATCAGCCTAGCTCACTGCAACCTCAAACCCCTGGGCTCAAGCGATCCTTCTGCCTCAGCCTCCCGAGTAGCTGGGACTACAGACATGTGCCACCGTGCCCAGCCAATTTTTTTTCCTATATATTTTTTAGTTGTCCTGCTAATTTCTTTCTATTCTTAGTAGAGACGGGGGTCTTGCTCAGGCTGGTCTCGAACACCTAACCTCGAGCCATCCTCCAGCCTCGGCCTCCCAGAGTGCTAGGATTACAGGCGTGAGCCACTGCGCCCGGCCAGCTATTGATTTTCTTGAGAAAAATGTACCTCAGGAACCCATTTACCCAACTGAATCTAGAATATTCCCCCATCCTTATGCCTCCCTCCACCTAAGTAATTGTTTTTTGTCATGTATGTGTATTTAGAAAGTAATTTTCTATGTGAAGAAAGCACCATGTTGTACGTAAGCACTTGGGGCTCATCTTCTACCTCTTAGTGTTGCTACTACCCGCCAGTGTCGCATGTGGCATTATCCTGCAGCCTGCGGCACAGCAGGCCGTTACCTCAATATGGTTTCTCTCTGGCTCTATCAGACAGACATCAGATTGGTTGCACACTCTTGCTGCTGTGCATGTTATTTCTCTCAGGCACATAGCTGGGAGGAGAGCCGCCGGTAGAGTGGCTCTCCTCCCAGAGTGTGGGAACGTTCAGTTTCCAAGTTAATTTCCAAAGTGGCTGTACCCGTTTACACTCTCACCTGTAATATGTAAGACACCTGCAAACATTCCAGCAACTGGCTCATCAGGCTTTTTGATTTTTGTCATTTCAATGGGTATAAAACAGTTTTCATTTCCTTGAAGCCTTGATCACTCATGAGGCCTGGGCATTGTTTTTTGGCCGTATTTCATCTTTTGTGAAATACCTGCTAAGATATTGCTTCAATTTCTACTGGGTTGCTTTCTTCTTACCGATTTGTAGGAACTCTACATATATCCACCATCTTTTTTCAATTCGTAACTTGTTTTTCCATTTTATGCTTTGATAAAATGTCTTTTAAAAAAATATCTGGTGAGCATATTCTTAACTCCAACAGAGTATGAGGCATGAGAAAGGCTTCTACCAACTCCAAGGAATCCTGGTGCTATTTGTGGAATTTCTGATGTGCCTCCCTCTAGATCTTGTTGAGGAAGAGCTGGGCTGTTTATTGCCTCCCACAGTGCAGGAACCAGCAAGTACAGGAAACGAGTTCTCTCCAGGGCCCACACGGAATACGGGAATACCGAGAGCCTGTCCCTGTGAAATGGTGTGCTTTCATCTGTATATTTAACATTTTACAGAGTTACAGGGTGGCTCCAGATGGCAGGCGAGGCCAGCAGTAGGTTATAATTAAGTACCTAGTCTTTGTTATTTTGGTTCACTTTCATACCAAAAAATTGCAAAGGGAGGACTCTAAGATCAATGTGTTTCCTAAGTGAGAAAGTGACTCAAAACACTCCAACATCGTTAAAGATTGGTCAAAACACAAAACGAAGAGCAAAGCTTCTCATCAAAGAAACAAAACCAGAGGTGGCCAGAGACAGCCCCACTTCGTTACAGAAGCCCAGAGAGCCTGGCCCTTGCCTCTCTGTGCAAGGACTTCCTTCAGGTCGGACGTTTCAGGCTGTTTCACCACCCTACACAGCAGACAAACCCAAGTTCTGGATTAATTAATTAGCTCTTCTTGTTCTAGACTTAATCTCTGTTAAGTAATCTCCCTCACTGAGAAAGCCAGGCTGTTCCCTGGAAATCACGAATTGAGAGTGGACGCCAGATAACAGTCCCAACACCTCCCCCTCCTTACCCAGCCTGCACCTGCCACCTCTTTCCTTCCCGCCTCCTGCTACGACCTCCGTGAAGCAGCAAGAGTTCTGAGTCACGACGGAAAACACAGGTTTCTGGAAGTCGGCTGTGGACACGTTTCCCTTCCTAGGCTCTGGAGCCCAAACCACAGAAAACTGCTGTCAAAAGTGAGTCACCAAGTACCAGGCCCGGGAGAAACAATCCCACCCCTGCCAAAATGGACCCTGAGGTAAGGACATTCTTTAGAAAGGGCCTCACGTGGCACACCATGAAGTTTCGGTTCTCTTTAGTCAGTTTTAGAAGAGGAGAGAGAAGCCATCTTTCCAGTCTTAGGGTCTAGCTCACCCTTTGCATGTTTCTAGAGAGGACAGAATAGTTGTTCTCACAACTGGAGACAAGTTGCCTGGCTCTACAAATACTACAACACAGTCATCATCATCAGAGGCATGGCCCAAATCCTGGCTGTCCCTAAGGAGGTGCTGTTGCCACCCAGTGATTTATTTCATGGTGAAACCTCCCAGGAATGGGTTTAGAGGTTTCTCCAGGTACCAACTATCTTGGGCCGGGCGTGGTGGCTCACGGCTATAATCCTAGCACTCTGGGAAGCTGAGGCAGGCGGATCGCTCAATGTCAGGAGTTCGAGACCAGGTACCAACTATCTATCTAAACCCTTCTCTAGAACACCAACATGGCTGGTGCAAATTTTTATAAAAATGACTCTCTCCATCCACTCACTCATCTTGGGACGTACGTCCCCTTAATTCAGTTACTTACGGATGGGAGGCAGGTACCCAAAAGCTGTAAGTATCTACCTGCCAAGGGAATGGTGCTTGTCGTGAGAAGTAACCTTCGCACAGCCACAGCACCGTTCACGGGGGCCGGGAGACGGCTGCACAAGCCCCACTGTGAACCCCAGCTGACTGTTTTAAACACGGGAACATTCCACAGGCCCTTCAGAGATGAAGCCCACAGGACCCTTGGATAGAAGGCTCAGAGCTGGATTTCAAGTCTCTGGCCAGCCACAGAAAGTCCCTACTGAAGACAAAGTCCCAGCTCCTCAACCTAAGAGTAGGAAGGTTTCTCAGTCTTCAGGATCTCCCTGCTTAAACACTAGGAAGCTATAAGTCCTCTCCTGCACTCCTGCTTGGCTGAGAAGCAGTCCAAGCAATAGCCCCTCCAGGCACTCAAACAGCACCTGCCCTGCCCAACGTATTCTTAAAATTCAGCTGTAGTCCTGGCTCGTACATCACCTGTGGACGCCTCTACCTCACAGTGAGATCTGCACTGGGCCAGGCCGTCCTCAAACATATGCGGAAGCTCTGCACTCTGCCCATGGAGCTCACCTTAGCTTACAGAAGCAGCACATTAGAAAAACACCAAATGGCAAAACATGTAGCAGTGCCTCCCCCAAGCGGACTGGCATGCCACGAAGCAGCACCCATCAGTTGTGAGAATTTTTTTTTTTTGAGACAGTCTCACTCTGTTGCCTGGGCTAGAGTGCCCTGGCAACAGCCTAGCTCACGGCAACCTCAAACTCCTGGGCTCAAGCAGTCCTTCTGCCTCAGCCTCCCGAGTAGCTGGGACTACAGGCATGCGCCACCATGCCCAGCTAATTTTTTCTATATATTTTTAGCTGGCCAATTAATTTCTTTCTATTTTTTAGTAGAGACGGGGTCTCGTTCTTGCTCAGGCTGGTTTCGAACTCCTGACCTTGAGCGATCCACCTGCCTTGGCCTTCCAGAGTGCTAGGATTACAGGCGTGAGCCACTGAACGCGGCTGAGAATTTCTTTTACAAACAAACAGTTGTTATAAGCAGGCACACATTGTGTAAATACTTGGTTTCCTCCATATTGGAAAAAAAAAATTATGTTCTTTACCTAACCAAAAACTACCACTAGACTTCTGTGGTTCCTGTCTGCTTAGGAAAATTACATTTTTAGGAAGTGAGGGGGGAAAAAAGAAGAGAAAAAAATTGGCATCTTATTTCTAATCAACACTAGCTTTTTAAAATAATCCTACTAAACCTGTGACTTACAGTAGACTCTCCTAAATGTAGATGGTGCTTCTCAAATATTTTTAATTTTACAAACAGCGAAAAAGTATTCAAAAATAAAGACAAGCATTAAATATTACGTAAGGTTTTCTTTTATTTAAAAGATCATTCACAAAATACCATATCCATAGATTTACTTTCTGTCATATAGCTGAATGTGTTAAGTGTTTGGAATTCCATTCTTACATTTAAAAGTCAACTGGATTGCCCAGAAGTTTAGATGAGTGTTTTGTTCTTTTTCTTTTCCACACTGAAGATGTGAGTAGGTCATCTGAAAGCATCAGGTTTGATTACAACCATATAATGCATGTCTTTCTTAAGTTAAGTATTGGTGTTACACAAATGGTTCTTATCTTGGAAGCAGAGAAGCTGACAGGTGGAAGGAAGGAGAGGCGAGAGAGTTCTGTAGATTGCTGAGACCTTGTAATAGAGACACAGCAGGAGAAGCTGAGGATGACAGCTAGTGACCAACTACTACCTAAGCACACTACGCTGTGCAAGCCAGGCCACCCTGGGCTCCGCAGTCGTCAGGGAGGGCCTCTTTCCCCGAGGGCTCTAGCTGCTGGCTGTCCCTGAACTGCTCCCAAGGGGACATACTGGGACTCGGGCGCTAAAAATTTTCCTTTGTTCACACACAAGTGTTCAAGCTCAAAAGCCTAACCTCCTATATCCAAGTAAGTGTTAAACACTCTACATAGGAACAGTAAATTTTGTCCGAAAGATGAGGCAGCAAACCTACACATTTATTGTCATCTATAGTTAATTTAAGGTTCTTGACAGCTCTGCATAGTAAAATTTTCAATTCACCAAGTGAAATAAAGTGCCAGATTCTAGGCCCATTTTCACCATGAATTTAAGGGGCGGTGGAAGCACAGTATCTCATGTTACCTACACTAGAAAACAAACAAAATACACGGACAACAGGATTAGGAGAAAAGCAACGTCGGCGCTGTGCATCAGCCCGGCGCAGTGGAAGCACCACCCCCCCTCAATCCCCAAAGCGCCTCAGCCCAGAGGAAAAGAAACAGGCTGGCATCTGGTACACCCAGCCAGAGAGGAACCTCTTACATCAGTGAAAGGAGTGAACTAGTTTGGACACGATCTCAAAAGAGCAGTAACAAAAACACACGAACACTTTAGAGCATTCAATTCATCTTCTATGTAGACTCCCCACCAATATTCCATAATGACCCTTCTCTTCCAGGTTTCACTGTTTGAAATGTGAGCCTATCCTGCTCCAATAGTCCTCGTGGGGAGGGGGGAACAGAGACAGGACTACCTATAAATAGGAATGGAAAGGAATCTGCAAGGATCAACAGATATTTTTATCCTTGTTTTGAAAACAAGGTGCGTCAAATTCTGTATGTCAATCACAGCTGAATAAAAACAAGATGCAGTTCAATTTGTCAGTATCTTCTGTTTTTCCCCCTCTTAGAAGCCACAGCAATACAGAACTCAACATGCAGGGCAGAAGAGAAGGACCGAGAAAATCAAAGGAGATGCCTGGGGTCTGGCCAGTGTGTCTAAAGTAAACAGAAAGCAAAGGAGAAAAAAATGAAGCAGAACCTCAACCCCACAGCTCCCACGCAGTGGCTGCCTTCGACCCTCCACAGAAACTCCTGTTCTGTAAGAAAAACAAGGAGCAAGAAGGAAAAAGGACAGAAGGAAAATGGGGAAGTGGGAGGGAAGAAAAAAAAGTACAAACAGGCACTAGATAGATACAGCAAAGCCAAGGATGTACTAAAAACCACTTGTTAACAGCTGACATGCATTCACAAGCTCTGTGTTTCCGTTGTAAGAAAGGAGGACAATGTCAGGCGCGGGAATGGAGACTGCAGGACTGCCGCCCAGGGGGCTAACCAGGCTGTGGTCTTGCTCTAACCCCCACACCCCATTCCCTCCCAACTGTAGGCTCATTCTTGCTCCCTCTGAACGACTTCCTCTCTGGGCCTGGCTCCCCCGAAGATAGCAGAGTTGGGATTGGCTACTTGATTGAGGGGTGTTGCAACTGTTCGAGGTTTAAGCTGGAGTCGTGGTCTCTGAGCTCTTTCCTCTGGGGGAGGAAAAAAACATTGTTTATAAAAGAATGGATCCCACTTCACAAAGACAAAGGTGGGGGGGGTGATCTATGACACCAACTGTGTGTGTGAAATAAGAATTTACGTGGGGTGCAGTGAATGCATCATGAAAAGATGCCCTCCCTTTACAGATGGCCGCCATACCTTCTGTTGGTTCTCGGAAATCCATGTTGGATCCACGAAGGGGAGGGCCATCTCTGAAACGACTGCCCATGGGAGGGCCTGTTCGCCGGTCACCTGGGCGACTACCTCCCCTGCCTCCTAAGAAGTCATCCCTGAAGCCTGAAGAAGAAAGAGGACACTGAATCACTTCTCAACCAACTGTCTAAAGCTGGTTATACAGTAGTCTGTGAATGTTTCTGAGTTTAATTTTAAATTCTTTAGTTTATCCAGCATCTGAAGTTTTTTCTGATCCAAAGTAAAGTGCAATGAAATGGTTCCAAATGTGAATCTGCTGGGCAGTTACAATGCTTTTAACAGACTTTTCAAATAAAAAGAATCAGGAGCTTAGGAGAGATAAATAAAACGGCTGTTTAAATTCTCAGCTTGCAGGAAAAGTGGAAAATTACCATGAAACTATTTTAATGTGGCTTAAAACAAAACAAAAATCCTTAAAAACAGGCTTAATTCCATTTTCTAATATAAATCTAAACAGTTTTTTAAAAAGGTAAACCTGAAATTTAGAAGCATTTATAAACACAGAACACGAAATCACAATAAAAAGCTATATGAAGACGAAATAAAAATACGAAGTCACCTCTGGGTGACACTCCCCATTTTCCTGTTTCTGCTGCGTTTCGGGTGTGGACCATTCTAAAAGCAAAGCACCTGTGTGGTAAACAAAGCGGTTATCCAAGGAAGACCACTCCCTATAGAGAGGCAGAGAAGCGAACACCTCACACCCAACCTGCACCTCCAGGGGAGAGGGGAAGGAAGGTTCTTTCCCATTAGTGAATTGGCTTTTAGCAGAAGCAAACTGCATCTTACTTGCAATTGTTGGAATTCTCATCAGTGTGTAGAGGGAAGAGTATCTCACAATGGCTTTTAAGAACCTTAGAGGCTTTCTTGTATTGAAGTGGAAGTCTCTCGTAGGGGGGGATTAAACTCCTTAATCTTTAACAGTATAGCCTACTGAAGTTTGAGTTAAAATTTTGGTAAAAATAAATTTAAGGAATAAGGCCATTAAATAAATAAGTTTGCTCCCTTTATTTAAGCACCCAAAGGTGACTCTCTCCGGGGATGGTGCCACGGCTCAAAGCTTTTAAGAACTTATCTTTGAGAAGAGCCTTCAGAGCATGAAGGATATTCTACATTCAGTTGATCCTCATTATTCAGACTCCGCATGTGCAAATTCATCTACTCACTAAAAATTTATATGTAACCCCCAAATCAATACTTGTGGCACTTGTGTAGTCATTCACAGACGTGCACAGAGCAAGGGAAGACTTGAGTGACCAGATGTGCTCACTCCCAGCTGTGGCAGAAAAAGGCAACGCTCTGCCTTCTTTCAGCTCTTATAAGGTAAACAAGAGTCTTGTCACAATCTATTTAGTGCCAGGTTTTTTGCCCTTTTGTGTTTTTTGGTGACTTTATGGTTTAAAATGTCCCCCAAATGTAGTGCTGAAGTGGTGTCTGGTGTTCTTAAGTGCAAGCTGGCCATGCTGGGCCTTTCAAAAAAACAGGAGTAATATAAGCTTCATTCAGGCTTCTGTTATAGTATACTATAGAGTACTACAGCTGGCCATTTAAAGTCAATGTTAATGAATCAACACTATATGCTAAATGAGGTGTCTTTAAACAGAAACACACATAAAGCAAAGTTAGGTATTGGTTGGTGAAAATGTGACCACAGGCTTGCAGGAACCTAATCCTGTATTTCCTCTAGAAGCAACAGTACAGTATTGGCTAATTCAACGTTCTAGCGACTTTATGGAACACAACTACTTTGAATAAGAACCAACTCTATCGCCAATGGTGGCACATTTAGGTGCTTTAAGGGTGGTAAGGATTTTGGAAACAGATCAAATTATTTCAAACCCAGTTCAGAGACTGAGTTGAACAACACATGAACAATTCTAAACAGGTTTAGACCAATAGGAACTGCTTTGGGGAAAATACGTTTGGATGTGTATAGTCAAGTATATGGTCCTTTAAAAAGTCTTTTAACAACGAGAGACATGACAGTTTCGTTAAACAAGCTTAATTCGTATCTGAGCATTTAACTTGACATTTTCCCCAATCTAATCTAAATAGGAAGTGTGCCTTTCCATGTGAGTATGGAAGTTACACCCTTTAATATGAGATTAAATAATTTTTGCTACCAGTTTTAGCATGATACACATCGGCACACACCCACATTGGTGAGGCAAATAAACACAATTGCTGCTCTGTCAGGGTGCACGATAAAGCACCGTAGAGAAAAAAAATTAGCATACATTAATATCAAGTGAAAGCCTCATTTCAAAACCTCTTATGAAGTAAGCAATGGGAAAATTATGAAGGAAGAGAGCAACGTCTGACATTAACAAGTATCTTTAATCAAGATCGTTGATAGATTTCCAGGAAGCAAACTATTCATGACAATCTTCAGAGTTTCCTTTACAAAGTTCAGTTTAACACACTATTTCTGGTGGTGAGATGTTTTTATTTGCTTTCTTTTTTGTATTTTGTTACTTTACAATGAACATGTATCATTAAAAAAATAGCACCATTCTATTAAAGAGTAAAAAAGATCTATTTTTACATCAAATCAGCCATTACTCCATCACATGAGCACATGAGCACATCAGGTTTTAGATATCACCACACACTGCAGTTCACACTGGAACTGGCGGGTGGCAAGGCTGTGGCATGCTCACTGTGTCCCTGCCCGAGCACCAGCGGCCAAGCTAAGCCAAGAGTAGAAGGCGTTAGTTACTTAGGTAACATCCACAGCACCTGCGAATACAAAACTGGCAGGTCAAGGGCCACCACTCACTGAGCCACTGGTTAGCTTTGAGAAGACATTTGTTGCATGTTTCAATCAGAGACTAGCTTATACATAAAATTACAGGTTTACTGGATTATACTGTACTTTTATGAATAAGCTCATTTCTGACTGGCTATAGGACTTTTAAAAACTAAATTATTCAACAGATAGTCATCTGTTTAACTAAAGCAGTAGTCCTGGAAATGAATTTAAGAATTTCAGACTCCCAAGACGGCCTGCACCAGTCTCTCCCATACTTACCAATTACTTATGTGAGTTTTGTTTTGATGGGGGGATACTGATGTTCTTATATAGCGGAAAGAACATCTCAAGTTTGTGGGGGAAAAAAAAAAGACTTGTTTTTCTTTTTCTACCTTTCTGTTACAACTGACATTTTTATCACTTATATAAAAAACTTTATAGTTTTAGAATTAAAAAATAAAAAGTAGACATAAAGAAATGCTTAGGAGACCAACCCTGAGTAAAGACACAGAATTGGCCTGCCAGGACTGGCAAAAAAAGGGGGACAGGTGAAGATAATCATGTCGGACATTAAGGCATTGGAGTTCCAATTGCTTCAAGAGAAAAACAGGCCACCAGGACTACCTCTTACCATCTAAAGAAGGAGCCACAGCTAGGATGCTTTCTGTAAACTTCGAGGACCTCTATACTACGTTTTCTGGAAGTAACAGTACTTCTCTTTGTGCCGTACACAAAACCACCAAGGAGTTTCCCTGGGCTAGAGCCTGAGAAAGGGTCTCACCTGCCCACAGTGGAGCCCTCAAGTCCTACCTCCCACAGGCTCTAACGGGCTCTTGCATGCCTGGGTACCTTTCAAGAAAGTTTTATTTGTTAAAGGAACTAAAGAAGTAGTCCGGCCAGGCGGGCTACTCACAAGAAACATACAACAGCAGCAAGGCCACTGGAAAAAAGGTAAGTGGTGATACTTTAAATACTGATACCGGAATTGAAGTCATCCCGGGAATCCCATCCACCTCTAGATTCTCGAGAGCCACCCATTCCTGAGGATACACAAAAAAGATAAAGTTGAGGTCGTATCATTACCTTGCTGCACAAACATGGAAAAATTCATTTGGAAGATGTACAACTCATGTGATGGGAAGTTCAATGAAATCATTGTAAGAGTTTTTGCTGCCAACAGAAAAAAAAAAACCCAGGCTTGCAGAAGCATCATCCATTCTTTCTTAAGATTTTATGCACATTTTTAAGAGCTCACAAGAACCTATCAGACCTAGGAGATAGAGTTCTACTAGTAATGTTCAAGAATCATAATCGGTGAGCATATAGCAAGTTTTTATGATGTTCGGTTTTAGAAGAACCAATCACCTCTGTCATCTGGTCCACCTTTTCTGAATCCAAAGCCACCTTTATCTTGTTTTCTGCCTTCTGCAATGTCCACACGAAGTGACCGATCGCCCAACAGCTAATGATAAGGGGAAAACAGTGTCAATACTGGCAAGGCAAAGAATCCCAACTGGTAAATACAGAGAAAACCTGAGGATACTTACTGCACCATCATATGTCAAAGCTTCCTTGAGGGAATCCACCTCATCGAATTCTACATAGCAGAATCCTGTAAGAGAAAGCAAACCCCCAATTCCTCATGCAATTCTGGGTTAAAGACACGGTGGGATCCTCTCTATACTATTTCCCTACATTAGAACTACCATTTTTTGTTGCATCAAGATGACAGTAGACTAGTAGAAGAGCCTGAAAGAACATATTTTACTTTCCATAAACAGAACTTGACTGGCATTCCTCCCTCTCAATCATGGTTTATCAGTCAGAAAATGCTGATCAAACATGCATGGAAAGAGCAGCTGTGTTTTTACAAAACTTTCTTCTTGTACGTTTAAATCATAACAATAAAACCTTTCTTCGGTCATTGCAGAGCTGTTCTGACTTCTGAATGACTTTATTTATACAAATTTGATACATAAAATGCTCTGAAGAAAGAGACTTAGGGTGTCTACTAACTTACTACTCAGGTAGTTGACATAAAATTTGCTTCACAAAGCTAAAAATATATCCTCAGCAACAAGACCAGGTGAGGAACCTGCAGCCTTGGGGACACATGTGGCCTTCTGGATCTTTGAGTGTGGCCTTTTGATTGAATCCAAATTTTACAGAATAAATTCTTTTAATAAAGGGATTTCTGCTGTGAAGTTTGGATTCAGTCAAGGTGCCGCACGTGGGGATCTGTGGCCTTGAGGCTGCAGGTTCCCCACCGACCTAGGTCCAAGCATGTGTTACTGACAACCCGTGTCCCTGGTGCTGGATTTTGACATTGCTCCTTCCTTGCTGTCTGGAGTCTAAATCTAGGTTACATATTCCTGTACCCCCACATAAACTCACATGGTACCTACACCCCACCCACGTATCCTTACCCTGTATAATAACTACATTTCATATTTGAAGCCCACTAGACTGCAACTGCTTGGAAGCCTTGAGTTAAAACTTCCCCGTTTGCCATTTGTGTAAAGAATGTCCTGCCTCGGCTGGAGGATCCTCCCACCCTCAGTGTTCTTCCCTAAGTGCATTCAATGTTGAGACTAATTGAGAAAGCCACTCCCAAGTTCCATAAAGGCAACAACAGCCCAATCATGCATCTCATACTCTAGAGCTGCTAAACTGAAGATGATCCTCTATAAGACAAACTCCAACACCTGGGCTACTGATCCAACCCAAAGGATGAGTTTTTACACAAAGTCTGAATTCCTAATGCTTGCTAGCAAGCAACCTGGTGGGACTTACTTTCACAAGCTTAATGATTTGTTTTCATTGTTTATGTACTATATACGGCTTCGGGTTCTAAAGTCGCAACGATTACCATCACCTATACACAAAACCACTCAGATCAGCAACGGTTTCTCTGCTTCGTGTATAACTCCCCATCATAAGTCACTCTGTACCTTTCATGGATATATTTTTGGAATAATGTAAGCCAAATATCCTTGCATCCAGCATAGTGCACTTAAACACTGGGTGCATTTTCCTTTGGGAAACCTTGAAAGCAGGATAATGCTTATCTGATCCTTTATTCTTACTCCTCTCTGCTCGAACACCCTAAGGAGACACCTATCTATAGATGCTAAATCTGAAATTTGAGCCAACCCTCTCCAAACACACACTCCAAATTTACAAATGTATACTGACAATGCTAGTCATCTTCTGGATTTTATAATAACTGGATTATAGGAAAATGACAAAGAAAATCTACGAATCAGTCAAGGTGAAATGTGCCTTTAAAGTCCATAGTTCTGTCTGTTCATTTCATTCCTGGGCAACTCCTTTAATGGCAGAGACAGGACTGCTATAAAGGTAAGACAAACAAACCTGGGCATGTGCCATTATTTGTAAAAACTGGAGTGTGCATAAAACATTTTCCCCCAAGTGGAGGAACTGAGGACTTATGAGTTAAAGAGTTAATGTGAATTTCAGCTGCTTGACCAGGCAAACCTTTAAAACAGTTTCATGATTAGAGCCTTCTGGTTCACTAACACATTTTCATTTAGAGCCCCTCACCCAACCCTTTATAGTAATATACAAGAATTCCCCAAAACTTACCTTTAAATTTGTCTGTGTCTTTGTCTCTGACTAGCCGTACACTTCTTATGCTGAGATCCTTAAAGATAGCGTCTATGTCGCCCTGAACTGTATTAAAAGGTAGATTTCCTACATATGCTGTGTAGGGGGGCTCTGTAGGCAGCTCCTTCTGGCTACGGGAGCCATGGCCGCCAGCACTGCCACGGGACCTAGGAGGGGAGACAGATAGGATTCAAGTTTGCCCATGTGTTCCTGTCCCACAGCAGGACAAGCCAAACAAGCAAAGATGTCCTCCACTCAGCCGCGTCAGCCAGCACCGCACCCCAGGTGGAACACTCCACTCTAATGCACAGGAACAGCTTCTTGAAATTTTAAAGATTATAAAATATCTTTTATCAAAAAGGTACCTTTCTGATGACCAAAAAACACAGAATGTAAGTAAATATGTATTTTTGAAAAATCAAATCCAAACATACATTCTCCTAAGCAACTAGTTTTCTCCTAGTCACTTAGAATCTGTATCTGCAAAGTACTGATATCCTCAACCTAACCACATACCCTCCCTTTACATGCAACAGTACTAAGAAACACAGAAATGGACTGTCTGGTACATTGCATTCAGGAGGGAATGCTGAAGTTAAGTTTAATACATAATACAACTGTTTGTCTCTTTGCCTGACTATGGGCAATAAGAATGACCTAACAAAAACTCTGGCTGCTGTGCAGCAAGTGCTGTGTGCATACTACTCTCCATTCTCCATGCAATACTTCACTGTGGCCCTAAACATATGGTGTGTACTACTAACCCATATAGACCTCAATGCCATTTCCTCAGTTTATCAAGTGTTGTTTGCTTTGCAGAGGTATTGGTTTAAATGCCAGTTCTGCCACTAACTAGCCATATGACCTTGAGAAGTCACTCAATTTCTCTAAGCTTTATTTGTAAACTGGGTTGACACTAACAGACCCTGAATTATTGAATAACAGCAAACATAACAGTGCTTCACACAGTGTACTTATGTATAGCAGTAATCACATTATCGCCTCCAACTACAACCTGAGTTTATTAAAAATATAAATAAAAAATAAATGAGGTCATTATACATTTGCCCAAATCCATAGAAGGTACAAGGGTGAACCTTAGGGTTCACCAAGAATGAACCCTAAGGTAATGACAAAGATGTGTCAATGTAGGTGCACTGACTGTAACAACTGTACCACTCTGATGCAGGATGTTGACTGTGGGGGAGGCTGTGGGTAGGGGGAAAGGGGATACTTGGGAACTCTGTGTACTTTCTGCTCAATTTTCCTGGGAACTTAAAACTGTCCTAAAAAATGATGTCTATTTAAATAAAGAAATAATAAATGAATGGGAGCACTTTATATTGAAAAATGTTTCAGCTAATAAATGTAGAAGAAATCTTACAGTAATTATAAAACCATTACTTCCAACCACCAGTGTACCAATGGATCCAGACAAGGCTTATCAACGGATGTCTAAACCAGAGTAAAATGGTTTTGGGGGGAACAAGAAATTCACATGACCTCAAATTATCACCCCACAATTATTAATCAAGCGGGGGAAGATCCTCCTCAAATGGAAAAACCTGTCAGTTATCACATTAACCAGACAGGTAACTGTCATTAAAGGGACAGGTTTACATTTCGTATCTCCTATTTTGGCATGGATTCTTCAAGTATGTCACAGTCATGAAAGAAAAGGCAGAGGGACTCGTGAGACATGACAACTAATGCTACATGTGATATGTGGATCATGGGACAAACAGCTATGAAAGAAAAGGCAGATGAAGAAATCTGAATATGGCATATACAGACACTGCATCAGTGTTAAGTTTCTTAGGAAGGACAATGTAATCACCATTAGCAGAATGCCCCCATTAAAAGTGTCAACACAGCCAACATATATTTTCAAACAGTTCAGCGTGAAGGATAAGTGTGCAGGTATATATATATAAGGATTAAGCAAATGTGGAAAAATATCACCTTTTGAATTTACCAATGTCCATTGTATCATTCTTTCAATCTTACCGCAGATTTGAACATTTTCGAAAGAACACATTTGGAAAACTAAGGAGGGAAAAAAATTAAAATGGGGGGTGTTCTTTTGAAAGGGACATTTAAAACAAATGGGTCCCTTCACTACAGTCATCCTTCTTTTTGCAAGGGAAATATTAATACCAGACTTGGAAAACAACCTGCTTTCTTATCCATATACTGCTAACAATACCATGAAGGAAATTCCACATCTTCCCTGAGATAAATTCCAGATATCTCAAATATCTGAAAAGTATCATTCTTTAAAACATTTTTCTAAAGCAGAAGGACCAAGCTGTGATGGTTCTTAGATGGCGAAAATTTTTAAGTTTAACAATTCAGAATTCTGCTACTTCCCAACAGGAAGTCTATATTCTAAGAACACCAGAGAAACAAGTTTACAAGTGGACTGCATCCCAATGGTTCCCACTTTCCCCACCCTCCCTAGCTTAGTCAATGTGACTTATTCTGCATTTCAATACCTTTTGCCAACACTATTCTATCATTCCTATCTCTACAACCATAAATCCTAAAATATTTTCAGTAGGACACTCTTTACGACTGGATAATGAAAATGTAAGATACAGTATAAATATTTGGAAAACTAACACTTTAAGTTCATTTATTCAACAAACATCTGATGAGAAAATAATCTCTTGCACTCAAGTAGCTTACAACTCAGTAGCACATATAAAACATTTATATAGGTAAATATGCAGGTTATGTTTGTGCAAAGATGTACATATATGTAAAGCAAAAGGCTACAACAATTCTTTAAAATTTAAGTGAGGGTGAGGATGAAGGGAGATGATAAATTCACAGACGTGTGATAAGGAAAATGGAGGTAGGAAGGCGCTGCACAAAAATGTATGGAAAGTGCTGGATGTAGAATAGAGAAAGAGATGTGACCTCAGTGAGTACAGGGAGCCCAAGGAATGCTAATAAGATGACGGGGGCACTAATAAAAATGTGGTAGGGTAAGAAGGTGGCTCTGGCTTTGGGGAATATAGAAACACCTGGTGTTAGGCAAGTAGTACTGGAAAAGCTAGCTAAATATCAAGTGGAAGAACCTAGCAGCTAACTGGTGAGTTAATTCTGCAGTACAGATGAACCAAGCCCATCAACTTGTTCAGGTCACTCTAGCCTCACAAAACTGCCAGTGGCTTAATACTCCAGCCCTCTCAATAATTACCAAAGCAGTCCTAAATGTTACCCTTCCCTACCTGATGCAGTCAGTTCTAGAGAATGTTAGCTTTTTTTTTTTTTTTTTAGCTTTTCATCCAGTTCAATGAAGTCACTTACAGGGCAGTGGGGTTGGGTCATCTAAGTAGAATTTATTAATGTTAACATGTATGAAGTGTCTACTATGAAGGGTGAATAAGGCGAACTGTAAGACGACACAATTCTGTTACTCATCAATTAATTTTAAAAAACCAAATGTGAGACCCCATCTCTACTAAAAATAGAAAAGTTAGCTGGGTGTGGTGGCACACGCCTGTAGTCTCAGCTACTTGGGAAGGTGAGGCAGGAGGATCGCTTGAGCCCAGGAGTTTGAGGTTGCTGTGAGCTAGGCTGATGCCACGGCACTCTAGCCTGGGCAACAGAGTGAGACTCTGTCTCAAAAACAAACAAACAAACAAAAACCAACCAAATGTCTGAAAACTCGGTACCCTATAAAAATATACAACTATTATGTACGAGAGGGAGAGGGAAAGGATGAGGGAGAGGGAATAGGAAAAGGAAAGAAAGGAACTTTGAGCTAAAATGCCTGTTACCTCTGACACTAGGCTGAAGCTTAGGAGGGCAATCATCTGAACAAACTGTGTCACAGGATCCTAAGTACTTTTGTAATAGTTTAACAACAACACACGCAGGGAGAACAGATTCACTTGACACATTAGTTAGCTTGATGTAGGACCTCTGCCAAATTACCTCTGTTCCTCAGTTCTCTGGTCTGTTATTTGATAAATATTTCAAATTTTGATTTTAGAAAGAAAATTTGATCATAAAAACACTTCATAGGCCAGGCATGGTGGCTCACACCTATAATCCTTGCACTCTGAAGGATGAGGTGGGAGGACTGCTTGAGGTCCATAGTTTGAGACCAGCCTAATCAAGAGCGAGACCCCATCTCTACTAAAAATGGAAAAAATTAGCCAAGTGTGGTGGTTAGTGCCTGTAGTCCCAGCTACTCGGGAGGCTGAGGGCAGGACGATTGCTTGAGCCCAGGGATTTGAGGTTGCTGTGAGCTAGGCTAATGCCACGGCAGTCTAGCCAAGGCAACAGCTTGAGACTGTCTCAAAAATAAATACTAAAAACATTTCGATGCTTAGTCCCCTGCCCACATGATTCCCTGTGCCACCTCGGGACTCTGCAGAGTCCCCATCAGCAAGAAGGCCCTCACTGGATACAATCTCTTGACCTTGGACTACCCAGCCTCCAAAACTGTAAGAAATAAATTTCTGTTCTTTAAAAACAAAATAAAATAAAAACACTTCGTAAACACTGGCTGGGCAATTGTGGCTCACACCTGTAATCCCAGAACTTTGGGAGGTCAAAGCAGGAGGACCAACAGTTCAAGACCAGCCTGGGCAACATAGTGAGATCCCATTTCTACAAAAAAAAATTTTTTTTTAATTAGTTGGGTGTGGTGGTATGTGTGCCTGTAATCCAGCTGCTTGGGAAGCTGAGGCAGGAGGATTTCTTGAGCCCAGGGTTTGGAGGCTGCAGTGAGCTATGATCAAACCACTGCGCTTCAGCCTGAAAAAATAAGACCTTGTCTCTTAAACAAAAAACTACTTCATAAACACTAAGTGCTATAGACACGTTTAATAACAATTCTCAAGTGTTTATGGATAGACTGAACACGCCTGAGGCAACACTGCAGAGCAGAAGCATGTGGGCTGGCAGCTGTGCATGTAAAACAGGAAACAGACAAGTGAAGCAAGGCCAATTCAGAACAGACACCTGAAGGACTGGGCTGCAATCTCCCAGGCTCTGTCACCAGTTACTACTGAGCAATGGGTTCTCTTTGTCTTTTACTCCCATTAGGGACGGTCTGTTGATCATTACAACAACATATGAAAATTTTAAAGTAGTAAATTACACCCTCGGTAATTTAGGAAATTAACTTTCAGCTCCAAGTATGACCCAAATCCTTTACAGATAAGTCACTTTTCTTCATTCAAATCAAATATCTGAGTGTCTGGAAGTTGGAATACAGTGGTATAGAAGGCACAAACCTAAAATCCAGTTCCTGCCCTCAAGGAACTGATAATTCAACTGAATGGGTCTGGCATCTGGAATGGGTCTAGGCATCTGGAAAGGAGAAATCACATCAAAAGCAAAGGATGGCAGAAAATTCAGGAGACAGCAATGAGACCAGTCTCTCCAGGGTGGAGCAGCGGGGTGTCAGGATATTACAGCACATTATATAGCAGCAGGAACTTGGACTCCACTGTCCAGATGGCAGACAGGGAAAACACTGAACTCTTAACATGAATTACCGAAGATATGCAGGTGTCAAAGGAAACTAGACAGAGGGTAACTTGAAAGCTAAGGGCTCAAGACTTACTTCCAAAGTATAAAAGATACTGAAAAATGGCCAGGAGCAGTGGCTCACACCTGTAATCCTAGCACTATGGGAAGCCGAGGAGGGGGGCCAATAGCTTGAGCTCAGGAGTTTGAGACCAGCCTGAGCAAGAGTGAGACCCCGTCTCTACTAAAAATAGAAAGAAATTAATTGGCCAACTAAAAATATATAGAAAAAGAATTAGCCGGGCATGGTGGCGCATGCCTGAAGTCCCAGCTACTCGGGAAGCTGAGGCAGGAGGATCACTTGAGCCCAGGAGTTTGAGGTTGCTGTGAGCTAGGCTGATGCCACGGCACTCTAGCCCAGGCAAGAGAGTGAGAATCTGTAAAAAAAAAAAAAAAAAAAAAAAAAAAAACTGAAAAATGAAGGACACATGCTAAGTTGTTTCTGGGAAAGGATTTTATAAAGATTTCTAAGTGCATTAGAAACTATACAGAATTTAAGCATAGTTGCTGTCGCCCTTAAAACATCAAGACAAATGCTGAGATACCAAGACTAAAAAGTATTAACCTCTCTGTTGAGTATTTGGAACATTAGGAGGTCTCCCCCTCTATTACCTTCAGGTCTCAACTGAGGTAATTTATTAGGGCTGATCAACAACTCTGGTCCATCGTGTGTGCCATCCAGAAATGCTAATCGTTAGCATGTACTGTTTTGCACGTTATACTACACTAGACCCTATATAAAATCCCAGTTAACACTGCCTTCATAACAGTAAAATGCAAGTAAGTGACAAAGACAAAATACAGTGAGCATGTTTTTAAAAAATGAAAAAGCAGTGATGGTCAAAATGTGTAATCTTCAGGTTTTGGACAATAATCAAAAAAGGTTAAGCTTTCAAAAGTCAAACCCTTATTTCAAAAACACCATTTTGTTACTACCTACTAGTAACGTCTTACATTAATGTGGTGCACTGGTTACAATCACTGAACCAGTACTAAGACATTATTATTAACTGGAGTTCCTTGTTTATTCAGATTTCCTTACTTTTTACCTAATGTCCTGTTTCTGTTCCAGGATCCCATCCAGGACTCCACCTTACATTTGTAGCTTAGGTTTTTAAAAACTAACTCATTGCAACTTGGATTAAAGGCAATTTATTTCCTAGTAGATGGCCTCCTGCTAAGTACAAGCATTCTCCAAGGCCTTCAATCAGCTTTCAAAATTAAATCTCTTTATCTTGAGAACTGTCATTACTATGGGTTGTGCATGAAAGCCTCTGAAAGTTTCTGGTAAACACTTGGGACAGGGAAGTTCCCTGGTGAACTCTTCGATGATTCTATTTTCAAGGAGCTCTTTCCTGCTGAACTCCAGCGAATGGTATCTTCACACAACCACATTTGTAAGATATAAAAAGCCTTGCAGAGAAATACTTAGTTCTAACTGGTAGAATGTGTGTTCCTTGCAGGCAGGAACTCTGTCTTGTTCACTGCTGTCATCTGCAGAGCTGTTACAGTATCTGATACTTTCCAGGGGCAGAAGGAATGAAAACTCATAGACGTAGAAGCTACTTTAGTATTACAAATTCCTTCTGTCACTAATATGGGTATGCCTATCTGGAAAATTTTTTTTTTACAGTACAGGAGAGGGTCACATGTATTCAGATGACATCTCCAATTACGTACTTGTTTTTCAAACATTTTTGGGCACTGACCAACAGCAACAAATATTTAATACATCATGATTTAATATACATATACATGCATGTATATTAACTGAATAAAAAATACTGTCCAGTAGCACTATCTTGTAGTATATAAAGCACACTATTTGCCATTCTATTTAATTTTTAAAAAATGTTTAACAGGACCCACTAAACTGATTCCATCACCTACCTATATGACACAACAGGCATTTGAAAAGCTTTATTTCAGATGAACAATGAACACAAAATGACTTTTGGTTTGCAATTCTTCTTCTTCTTTTTTTTTTTTTGCAATTCTTCTTTTTTTTGAGGCAGAGTCTCACTCTGTTGCCCCGGCTAGAGTGCCGCAACGTCAGCCTAGCTCACAGCAACCTCAAACTCCTGGGCTCAAGCAATTCTTCTGCCTCAGCCTCCCCAGTAGCTGGGACTACAGGCATGCGCCACCATGCCCGGCTAATTTTTTCTTGGTATATAGTTTTAGTTGGCCAATTAATTTCTTTCTATTTTTAGTAGAGATGGGGTCTCACTTTTGCTAAGGCTGGTTTCAAACTCCTGACCTTGAGTGATCCACCCGCCTCAGCCTTCCAGAGTGCTAGGATTACAGTGGTGAGCCACCGCGCCTGGCCTGGTTTGCAATTCTTAAGGGAAAAACTAGGAAAAAGGCATTTATAATGTACTAAAATTTTGGACTCTCACACATTAATGAAAGCAATTAAATGTGTTATTAATTTAATAACTTCACATGGGTGAATAAAGCTACTTAATCCAACAGTTCCAGATTAATCCAAATAAATAAAATGAAACAAAATATTAATAGAATGCTTGAGATTTGACATTCCACATGCTATCACTTCCAATTCATTTTAAAGAATACTTCGTTTTTATGCAATGTTGGATTTGATATGATCTACCAATAAATTACAACTATATGATTTATTAAGTTTTCAATTCTTTAGATAGCTACAAAGTACCACAAATAGATCACTATTTAAAACCTAGAATTCAAAGGCATTCAAAGTCATACGTAACAATTCTTTTTCTCATTTAATGTCTGAAAAATAAAAATCTAAGTTACTTGTACTAAAATACAAATATGCATTAACATTTAATATTAATACTCAAGTCTGCTAATATCAAATCAATTTTATTGCTACCTTGCATATAATAGTTACAAGAATTAAATGTATTAAAAGTCCCTAGCAAAAAACCACCCCCCTTAAAAAAACAAATAGCAAGGAATAAAATAAGAGGAAGAAGTATCCTATGGATTAAGAAATTTAGTAGGCAAATCGACTAAATGCAATGTGCAAACCTTGTCTGGTCCTGGTTTAAACCAACCAGCTGTACACGAAAATTTATAAGCCAAATGAAGATATCAAAATATTTACTGGGGCCAGGTAGGGTGGTGGCTCATGCCTGCAATCCCAGAACTTTGGGAGGCTGAAGTGTGAGGGATCACTTGAGGCCAGGAGTTCAAGACCACCCTGGGCAACACAGGGAGACCAAGTCTCTACAGAAAACAGTTAGCCGGATGTGGTGCCGTGAGCCTGTAGTCCTAGCTATTGGGAGGCTGTGGCAGGGCAGAAGGATTACTTGAGCCCAGGAGTTCCAAGCTGCAGTAAGCTATGATTGTGCCACTGCACTCCAGCCTGGGTGACAGAGCAAGATTGTCTTCAAAAAAAAAAAGATTAACTTTAAGTGTTAGGTAAAACATACAACTAGAAAACTCCAGCCAATCTATATCCCACAGAAGTTCCTTAAAAGAAAATTTAGCTCAAGTAGCAATTCTATTTTAAAACAGTCTCTAAAAGAGTATAAAGGTGTAATTCTGGGGGAGGGGGGACAAGGGCAATATACTTAACCTTAACATTTGTACTCCCATAATATGCTGAAAAAAAAAAAGGTGCAATTCCCTTGCTCCTATTCAACCCTCCAGGGTTACACTCTTCTTCTGAGGTTCATGAGCTGTTATCACTGCTGTTAATGCTTCTCTTTCAAAGGCTGTCTACACTTAAGGTGCTCAGCCGTTCCTCTGAAGTTTCAGAGCCTTGCCATCCTTGCTACTCTCTTCTTTATAGGCTCTAGTCCGTTACGTATTAAGACATGGTTGCCAGACTGATCACAGTATTCCAGGTTTATCAGAGCAGAGACCTATACCAATCTTGCAACTGTCTTTGCACAAGCCAAGGAAGAAGTGGCACCAAACTACATTGCTCATGCTCTACCACTGTGCAGTTGCAGTATTAAAAAAGAAAAGAAAAAAAGAAAGGTAGCCTTAATTAAGAACATCCTTGGTAAAGCAGTAAAAATTACTTTATTAAATCATGACCCACTTTTTAACATGCCATGTTAGGAAATGGGTGGTACACACAAAACACTTCTGCCACATTACACAAGTGGAATGATCGTCTCCAGGAAAAGCACTTGAGAGCTACAAGCTGAACTAGCTGTTCTTTCCTTGGAAACACCATTTTTTACCTGAAAGAACTGATGACAAACTATGGTTATTCAGACTTGGGTATCTGCCAAACATTTTCCTGAAAATGAAGTCAGCTTATTGCTTCAAGTAAAATAACCAACAATATTTGTTGCCAATGGTAAAATTCAAGCTTCGAGCAAAAAACAGCGTTTTAGAAAACTTGTATCCATCAACATAAGCTTGACAGACTCCCAATATTCAAAGACTTTTCTGAGATCAACAGTGATATTAATGAACATGATTTTTGATACTGTATAACAAAATGTGTCAGCATTTGGAACACCTGGCTAGGTGCAGTGGCTCACATCTGTAATCCTAGCACTCTGGGAGGCCGAGGTAGGTGGATCATTTGAGCTCAGGAGCTCAAGACCAGCCTGAGCAACAGCGAGACCCCGTCTCTACTAAAAATAGAAAGAAATTACTTGGACAGCTAAAAAAAAATTTATATATATAAAAAATTAGCCGGGCATGGTGGTGCATGCCTATAGTCCTGGATCGCTTGAGCCCAGGAATTTGAGGTTGCTGTGAGCTAGGCTGACGCCACAGCACTCTAGCCTAGGCAACAGAGTGAGACTGTCCTTCAAAATAAATAAATAAATAAATAAATAAAAACATTTGGAAGACCTGCATAGCTTAGTGAACAGATATTTTGCAAATCACCAACACATGTTACAAAATCAAGCATAGGTAAAGGATCCATTCTAAGCACAAGACAGAGTGATGGATTTTAATGTAACAGAGTTGGAAGAAAAGTCTATTAATAAGGTTTCAGGTTCCACACTGCAACTAACCTTTATAGAAGCTACCACTTGTTGAGTTTTGTTGTGGTATCAAATAAGAATATCCACAATTACAAGAAAAGGCTATTAATTAGAACATTCCTCCCTGTTCCAACTATTATCTGTGCAAGGTTGAATGTTTCTTCAAAACACATTCCAAGAGTGAAGACAATAGCAGGTGTGAGAAACCAGCTGTCTTCTATTAAGCCACACATTTAAAATGCTCCAAAAAAGTAACTGACTACATAGTAATTATAGGAGAATAGTGTGCAGAACAAGAGAGATTACAGTCTCCATCTACCCTGTACTGGAGTACAATGCTTAACTGGAGGCACCATGTTTTCCATGGAGTATCAAATACTTTCAGAGGGTCTTATTAATAATGGTAGAAAATTTCAGAAATCATGACATGTGGAAAACTTCAAAGAACAAGGACATTCAACCTAAACAAAAGAAGAAATCTTAGATGCTACAACTGTCATTATGTTCTATCAAAATCATGCAATCACACTTATTTTGTGGCCTGAGTGTGCAAGTCTAACCAGATGCACAAATAATGCAAAGGCGAAGAGGCAGGGAAGGCTCTCCTTCAGTTTCTATGAGAAACTGGAAATTGGAAGATGGGAGTCTAATCTTGGACCGACACTCAAGCATTCTACTTTGTATGTTGCAAGCTCCTGGAAAGACTCTTTGAAATTGTGAAGTCTTCCCAGAACACTGAGGTTAATTTCTAATAGAAATATAAAATTTTACCAGTCTAAGCACCATAGTGAGACCTGTCTATACAAAAAAATGAGCCAGGCTTGGTGGTGTGTGCCTGTAGTCCCAGCTCCCCAGACAGGAGGATCGCTTGAGCCCAGGAGTCTGATGCTACTGTGAGCTATGACGACACCACTGTACTAGCCAGGGCAACAGTGAGTGTGAGACCCTGTCTCAAAAATATATAAAATAAATTTTTTAAAAAAGTGGAATTATACTGTTTATAGAAACCAAAGAAACATTAATATTAAAATAGCCCAAGCATAAATTCTGTAACAAATCAAATATTTTACAAGAACTAAATACTCGTTTTTAATACTAATGGTGCTCTAGTCGCAAAAAAGTATTTTACTGCCATACAACGAACAGATTCACTTACTTGGCTTTAGAAATATAGTCAGGAAAAGAAAAGGCTCCCTTAACTCAACAGAACTTTTTCCACTACTTCTAACCCAAAGAGGAGAGAAACATTTTAAGATATTAAAAACCTACAAATCAAGAACTACCAATTATCAAGCGTTTTCTATGTACCGGGTACTGTGCTACACATTTTAGATACATTTCATTTAATATTCCCAAGAGCCCAAGAGAAGAGCTTCTATCTCACATGTGGGGAAAAAGGAGGCTCAGAGAAGTAAAAGAACTTGCTCCAGATCACATAGCCAACGCATGGCTGAGCTGATGCTCAGACTCTGGTCTGCCTGATTCTAAAGCCAGAAGATCTCTTAGCAAAACCAGGTATTTCTGGCAACACTTCATAGAGGACAATGGTTTGGAATCAAGCAACGGAACACTGGGGAGTGAAGAAAGGATGACAGCAAACCCAAACAACTTGACATCTGACAGGTAAATGCCATTTTAGAAAAAGCTTTTTAATACTTTTACAGACTCTAGTATCAGCAGAAATAGCTTTAGTTTTTATACACTGCTTTCCTTCCCATTTTAAGTCTTAAAATATGCTTAGAGACAGAAAATAGAATGGTGGTTGCCAGGGACTTGGGAGGGAGGAGGAAATGGTAAATTGTTCAATGGGTAGAGAGTTTTCGTTTTACAAGATGAAGAGTTACAGAAATGGATGGTGATGATGGTCACATAACATTATGAATATACTTAATACAACTGAACTACATACTTTAAAACAGTTAAAATAGGCTGGGCACACAGTGGCTCACGCCTGTAATCCTAGCACTCTGGGAGGCCGAGGCGGGAGGATCGCTCAAGGTCAGGAGCTCAAAACCAGCCTGAGCAATAGTGAGACCCTGTCTCTACTAAAAATAGAAATAAATTAGCTGGACAACTAAAAATATATAGAAAAAATTAGTCAGGTACGGTGGCGCATGCCTGTAGTCCCAGCTACTTGGGAGGCTGAGGCAGGAGGATCGCTTGAGCCCAGGAGTTTTAGGTTGCTGTGAGCTAGGCTGATGCGAATTTTATGTTATGTATATTTTACTACCATAAAAAAAATGGGGAAAAAACGCTCAGAAATTTAGACAGAGATGCCAAGCTTACGTCCTACAAGACTCAAAAGGTTAGAATTCTAAACTCCTTCAGTGGATAAAGAACACTTAAATTTAAGCTGGGCATATACCTGAAGTCCCAGCTACTTGGGAGAGGCTGAGGCAGGGGGGTCCCTTGAGCCCAGGAATTTAAATCTAGCCTGGGCAACAGGAGGACTGTCTCTCTATTAAACAAACCAACCCTTAAATTTGTAGTTTTACCAGTTTTTAGCAGGCACCATTTCAGCAATCTCAATTCTTGCTACCTCCAAGTTCCAACCTAATCTTCAGGATTGATAGTTTCTGGTTAAGCATTCAAGGCTTTGTTTCAGTGAGAAATGCAAAATCTATAGTACTCTGCACTTTATTGCTGATGGCAATCGAAAAAGCTGGAAATCAGAAAGCTAGTTTAGCAAACTGCAAAACAAAGTCCATTCAAGATCTAGTACAATCAACTCTTGATAATTTGGAATTTTGTTTTGATCTGCGTAGAACAACAATGCAGTTGCTGGTTCTCTCCTTGGCTGCTAGGGACATAACTTTATAGGCCTGGGAAAAAAACCAGTCGCTCAATATTGCTTCCTGACAACTCAACTGGTTATTAAACACAACTACAAAATAAACTTATGGGGAAGACTAATTATTAAAACCACGTTGTTATTAGATTATAACTGTTCATTTTAAGCCTACCATTTCTTTCACCTGTGACCCAAGTGATTTAGCGTTTAGAGGCATTACCCTGTCTAAAGTGTTTCAGACTAAGGAGAAGGTACCTTACACAAGTACCAAAGCAGTACAAGACAGGCTTTCCATAGGTGGCAATCTTCTATAATGCTTAAGCACTGAGACATTTGTTGATGTGAACATAATTCAAATAACAATGGAAACTATCACTGAAGAGTATCTGATCAACTATCCTACCACACTGCTAAATTTCAGAGATCCCAATAATTGAGAACTACTGATCTGATGAAATTAAAGTAATACTGACTCTCTGGAACAGAAAAAGCTTTTGCACAGACTATGTCAATCCCTGCCTGGTTCTCTGAGAAATTTCCCCACCCACTCCAGATTCATGTATAAATGAACACACAAACTCGCCAACAAGTTTTAAAAACTACCTTTAGGAAACTGAGCAATACTTTCTATGTACTTTTATATGAATATGAAGTCAACTGGAAAATTCCAAGAAAGTCAGACGTAGACGATGTCCCTTAACAGCAAAGAAGTTTAAGAGATGCACAGTGCTATCTAGTAGTCTCTTATATTAGTTTTAGGGTCCATCTGGGCAAATGGATAACATTTCCATTTGCTTTTTGATATGTGAAATTAATAGCATCTTAAGAGAATTTTACTTTTGATCACTTTTTAATTTTTCTGATTGTTTAAGAAATGCCCAAGTACCAAAATTTAACATGTACTATGTAAAAGTCTAACTTGAACACTTAATGTCACCAGAAGGCTGGCAAATTTGTCTAAAGGCAGAATTTTTAAAAATTCCCAGGGCCAGGAAAATAAGACCATCTCATTGTAGTCCCAATGCAAATAAAACTCCTTGGAACTCCCTTGAATTGAACCACTCTGTTTAAGTAGAGTTTTCCTGTGTCCTTCTGAACATTTTTTGAAACTAAAAAAAAAAACCATAGTTATTAAATTTCAAGATGACTTAAGTACAAATTTAATGTCTAGAAACCTACCCCATAGGCTATAATTTTACATGTCTTCCAACATCTATTTCATTTTTTATTAGCAAATAAACTATTCTCTGAAATAAAAGGTGGCTCCTCCTACCCCAACTTTCATGTTAACAGTGTCATGAACAATATTGGGTACACTCCTCCACCAAAACAAGCCTCTGTTTGAGCCATTCCCAAATCAAGGTATTAAAAGTGATCATTCTTCACCAAACAAAGATAGTTTTTGGACTGCAACCCAGGAGAGACTGGACACCTCAGTAGGTATTATTGTGCTGTTATCCTGGGAAAATAATCCTTGCTATAAAAGAACACAAAGACCAAGTGTGTCCTTGACAAAAATCAAGATGTTTACAGCCTATATTCTAAATTCTGGATGAAATAACTTCTACTGAAGAAAAATACAGCGTGGGTTCCTGGAATTAAGCACCATGAGCTTTCTATTCAAAGACTTTTCTTTTAAACAAGGTGCTTCAATTATATATAGTCTTTTCCATTTGTCCACAACCAGGACGTGCCCAAATGCGGTTCCTTCCATAGGTCAGAGCGAGAAACCAAGGAGAATTAAAATTTTCTATGCCAGCAAGCACGTACCACCTGTCAAGGCATTCTGAACCAAGAAAGATTAGCAAACAAAAAAATGCTACGATGTGCTTGTTTTCGTTGGTCTCCCCCTCCTCTAGCCGCCCGCAGCGAATAGGACCATTCCCAGGCTCAAGCCGCCAAATCCCTGCCTCTCACGTAAAGGGAAGGGAATTGCCCCTCTCTCGGCCTCCGTTCTTACCCTGTCTGCTAGTCTCTTGGCGGCGGGGTCAGGGGCTTGCAGCGCAGGCAAACAGGAGGCCGCCGGAGAGGCCGGGACTGGAGCTGGACAGGCCGCGGCCCCCACCCCAGCGCTGCAGCCGAGCCCCGCGATAGCCCTACCGTAGAGGGAATCGGGTTGGAGGCAGGCGCTCGTCCCCGGGCACTGGGCGCCGCTGCGGCCTGGCCTTGTAGTCAAGGCAGAGCAAAAACTACACGTCGTCGTAGGCGGGAGGCAGAGTGAGGGATCCCTCCCGAGAGCAAGACCCCGGGAGCCTAACCGCCGCCGCCCCTTCCCCGAGCGCGCCATTTCCAGGCCCGGGCCCTCCAGGCACCTCTCCCAGGCTTCCGCGGGCCCAGTCGGGCTCCTGCCTCTCGCCGCCCCAGGTGAGCGCAGGATGCCGCCGCCCCTAGACCCCCGACTCCGCCGCCCCCAGCCCCAGCAGGGGCCCGCGCACGCCCGCCTCACCCTCTGCCGCCGCCGAAGCTGCTGTAGGCCCGATCGTCGTAGGTATCGAAGTCCGCCATTTGCCGTCTCCGCTCCGAGAGGAACCAGGGTGAGCGAGGAAGGACCCCGCAATATAACTCCCCCCGCCCCGCCGCCGGGGCTGTCCGCCGCGCCGCCTGATCGCAAATCGCATGCACGCACGCGCGCGCGCGCGCACGTACGCCGCGCCGCGCCCGGCCTGGGGCGACGGGCCGCTGGTGGCCCGGCGCGCTCTGCGGCCCACGTGGTGCGGCTGCGCGTTGGCTGCACGCCCAGCCTGTCGCCCCGGCCCATTGTGTGCTGGCCCTGAGGCCTCACTCGCCTCCGGCGCTGGCCCACGCCCCGTCCGGGCGCGCTGGCCTTCGCCTGCCGTGGGGGGCTTTCTCCCCGGTATCGCCTGGGACCCTGCACGGGCCCGCTGCGCTTTCTGTTGTCGCTTAGCTTTTCGGACTCCAGACCTAGCGGGGACCGCGGAGGCCGGCTCCGCTTGGCCCCTCTCCGACACACCTCTTCCGGCCAAGTGGTCGCCGGGTAACACCAAGGACAGACTGCCTCCTGTAGGCGGGGACCCCACGGAGTGGGCACACTGCAAGGATGCCCAGGGGGGCAGGGCCTGGAAGGGGCGCGAGGCCCGGGATGCGGACGCGAATCCTGGCGCGAATCCTGCCTTCGGGGGTCTACTCGCTGCCTGGGCATTGGGGGTTTATAGGCTGTCGTTGAAGTAGTGGGAGAGCCCACACATCGCGATTTTGCGTAAGTCATTGCGCAGGAAGAGAATTGAATCCTGATGTGAATTCCATCATCTAGCAGTTGCAAAGAATGGTTGTGCAGTGAGAACTAATTACACTGCTAATTTCCAGGTTTGCAATTGAGGTTGTAGTAATATTGGATACTCCACCGTTGAAGCCACCAAGGTTGTTGTACTCCGCGGTGTCTAGGTGCAATTTTAACAAACCTCATAGAGCTTTCTTGCAATGCATACGCCGGTATCTTACACTTAACCGGTACTTTTATTTTTATTTTATTTTATTTTTGAGATAGAGTCTCTCTCTGTTGCCCGGGCTAGAGTGCCGTGGCGTCAGCCTAGCTCACAGCAACCTCAATCAAACTCCTGGGCTTAAGCAAGCCTTCTGCCTCAGCCTCCCGAGTAACTGGGACTACAGGCATATGCCACCATGCCTAGCTAATTTTTTCTATATATTTTTAGTTGGCCAGTAGAGACGGGGTCTCGCTCTTGCTCAGACTGCTTTCGAACTCCTGACCTTGAGTGATCCACCCGCCTCGGCCTCCCAGAGTGCTAGGATTACAGCCGTGAGCCACCGCGCCCGGCCTTAACCAGTACTTTTATATTTAAGCATCTCCTTTGTGCCAGTACTGGGATCAACAGAACAGGTTTTAACTCATTTTTGTTCGTTTTGCTGTCGTTTTTTTCTTTCCAAGTTATTAAAACACTTTGCTATCAGATAGACCCAGACTAAACCTGGGCTCAGTTAACCTGAGCTTCACCTGTTACTAGCTAGGTGACTTCAAGTTCCTTTTTTTTTTTTTTTTTAAAGAGATGCGTTGGATTTATCACCCACGTTGGAGTTGGAGTGCAGTGGCATGATCATAGCTCACTTCTGCCTTGAACTCCCTGGCTCAAGCCATCCTCCTGCCTCAGCCTCCCAAGTAGCTGGGACTTCAGGCGTGCACCACCATGCCTGGCCTATTTTTCTTATTTTTTTAGAATGAGGGTTCATTGTATGGCCCAGGCTAGTCTCAAACTCCTAGCCTCAAGTGGTCCTCCTGAGTCTCTGGGATTACAGGCATGAGTCACAGTGCCTGGCCCTTTAACTTCTTTAATATCTCAATTTCCTATAAGGATTAAATGAGTAGATATTTGTAAAATTCCTGGCACACAACAATATATATGAGACACCCACTAGATGTCTGGCACCATTGTGGGTCTTTTTCATATATAATTAGCCTCTCATTTTACAGCTGTGGAACCACCCAGAGAGAGGAAATGACTTGCCCAAGGTCATGCAGCTTTGACCTCTTAGCACATGTCTCAGAGAATAACCCATCAATGGTTTCTCCCCTCTTTGCAGGGTTTAAAATTGGGCCCCTCCTCCACGTTTAAGAGCACCATTACTCTTAAAATGCACTTAAATGCATTTGACTAAATGAAACCTTAATATGTATCCTTGAATAGCCTTACATTTCTTTTTAATTCCTAAGCCTCCCAGTCCAAAGTCACCTCAATGTGAGCTCCTGGAATGGAACCATGTTGAGGGGGTTACATCTGTCATCTCCCACAGGACCTAGATGAGGGAGACGGGATAATTTACTACTAATGGAGGAAAAAAGGGAAGAGTAATAGGAAGGCTGGGCTTTCTCAGCACTGGACCATCCACAGGTCATCCCCTCCTTCCTAGCTTAATCCGCCTTTATACCCCTCGAGTACCGAGGGCCAATCTTATGGGCCACATTCCTAGACCCTCCAATCCATAGGCCTGTTCCTCTTCTGTTGGTTTCAAGCACACAGCCTGCCTCCACCTGGGATCTAGAGGATCCAGGTCAACCCTAGAAGGTTCCATAAACATTGTGACTGACTCTGTGGCAAAGTTAGATGTCCAACC
Organism: Cheirogaleus major; assembly: GCA_963574435.1. NCBI lineage: Eukaryota > Metazoa > Chordata > Mammalia > Primates > Cheirogaleidae > Cheirogaleus > Cheirogaleus major. The sequence continues at coordinate 89,026 of CAUYPO010095172.1, forward strand.
CTTCCTGAGGTTATCCTCATGAGTTTTGGTCTTAATTGTTCTCTAATCCCTTCCCCCGTGTGGATTTCCCAGCGTTCATCAGTTCTCTGGAGCCCTGGGGGTGGTTCTCCAAGGCCCAACTCAGATATCCCTTTCTCTAGAAGCCTTTATTGCAGTGGTGAAGCCTCTGGGTTTGCATTTCAAACTGCCGGTCATCAAATCCTAACTACTGCTGTGTGAGCTCCAATAAACTGCTCAATCTCTCAATTCTTGGTCTATAAAATAGGAATAGTAGTCATTGTGGTATCAGATTTCTGTATTCATGCTATTTTAAAGCTCTGAAATGTTGGTGTTTTGTTGGCATAATGCTGTTAATTTATTATCTATTAAAATAATCTGAACTATGAATCATTTTCTTGTGAGATTAAAGTCAATTTATATTTAATTTATGTGAAAACACACAGTGGCATTTTACAAATTATACAGATCCCCTCCTGCATGAATTTCAGCAAGCATCAATATTGAGCTCCTGCAAAGCTTCTGTTACAAGTATGAGTGTTTTTCTAGGCCAATGACTTTCCCAACAAGTGAATATGAATGAGAAAAAAATTGAAATTGACACAAGGAATCCCCATACCTATCTCTACATAATGAAAATGGAGAAAAAAATGTACTGAACATGCTTTCTTCGAAACCAAAACTTGTTCACTAGCACTAAAATTATGCAGACTTTGTGAAATAACTCAAAAAATTATTCAAAAAGATCTCAACTATATCAAATAAGAGATGGAAATATTTGAAGAAGGATGCTTTAACTCTTGCATCCTTGGTCTATAGTCCACGTAACTGTCAAAATGTTTCTTCTAACACCTAAATAATCATTTCTTTGCTCAAACTTTCCGGTCTTCCTCAGAGTAGAGGCCAAAGCCCTTAAGTGGCCTGCAAGACCCTGATTGGTCTGTTCCCAGCCCCTCCTTCCAGGTCACTCATCTGGGATATCATTCCCAGCCACACTGGCTTCCTGGCTGTTCCCTGAGCCCCCTAATCACCTTCTCACCCCAACCTTTCTTGTACCGCCCCCATACCTGCATAATGTCCATCTTCCCTTCCCTTAGTTCTCTGCTCAAAGAGGCTTTCCCTGACCTTGCTACTTGAAATAGCAACAACCCCCAATTTTCACTTTGCTGCCCTGTTCGGTTCTTTTTCCTAGTATTTGTCCCATCTAACTTCTTATCTATTTATTGTTTGCTTGTTTAATGTCTGTGTTTCCTGAAGGCAGGGAATAAAATCAGCTGACTATAAAAGTGAGAGTTGATTTCTGGACTCTTGGTTGTATTTCACTGATCCATAAGTCTGTCCTTCTACCAGTACCACAGTGTCTTTTTATTTTTATTTTTCTTGAGACAAGAGTCTCACTCTGTCACCCTGGCTAAGGTGCAGTGTGATCGTCATAGTTCACTGAAACCTCCAACACTTGGGCTCAAGTGCTCCTCCAGCCTCCCAAGTAGCTGGGACTAATTTTTCTATTTTTTTATAGGGGGTCTTGCTGTTGCTCAGGGTGGTCTCAAACTCCTGGCCTCAAGCAATCCTCCCATCTCAGACTCCCAGAGTGCTAGGATTACAGGTGTGAATCACCACGCCCAGCCCACAATGTCTTCAATGTCTTTATTTTTTTTTTTACAGGCAGATTGGATAGTTGGAATCACAATGTCTTGATGACCATTCATTGCTTTGGTAAATTTTGAAATCAGGAAGTGTCTTCCAACTTTGTTTTTCTTTTTCAAGATTGTTTTGGCAATTTGGAGTCTCTTGTATTTCCATATGAATTTTAGGATCAGCTTATCAATTTCTACAAAGAAGTCAGTGGGGATTTTGATAGGCATTGCAATTGAATCCATAGATCAATTTGGGAAATATTGCCCTCTTAACAATTTTAAGTCTTCAGATCTATGAACATGGATGTTTTTCTGTTTATTTATATCATCTTTAATTTTTCAATGACATTTTTTGTAGATGGATGAGGATTTTTGCATCTGTATTCATAAGAGGTATTATATTGGTCTGTATTTTTCTTGTCATATCATTGGTTTCGTGTGCTTCATTTAAGATAACTCTTGTTTTTCTGGGGGGGGGCAAAGTCTCACTTTGTTGCCCAGGTTAGAGTGCCGTGGCGTCAGCCTAGCTCACAGCAACCTCAAACTCCTGGGCTCCAGCAATCCTCCTGCCTCAACCTCCCGAGTAGCTGGGACCACAGGCATGCGCCACCATGCCCAGCTAATTTTTCCTATATATTTTTAGTTGGCCAATTAATTTCTTTCTATTTTTAGTAGAGATGGGGTCTTGCTCTTGCTCAGGCTGCTTTCGAACTCCTCACCTTGAGTGATCCGCCTGCCTCGGCCTCCCACAGTGCTGGGATTACAGGCATGAACCACCTCGCCTGGCCTAAGATGACTCTTTAAAAGAGAAATACATTTCATGTTTAATTTTCCTGACTAATTTAAATTTTCTTTTTGAAAATTTAGTTTTCTGAACAATCCTTTATTTTCATCTGCTAATTTTGTTATAAATTTAAGTTTTAACTTGATTGTTATGTGAAAATATTTGTGTTTGAAATACAACAAATATTTGGTTTCACTGATTTTTCTATTCTTTTTTTAATTTTTGTTTTGTTAAGTTTTACAGGTATTTTGGGCATAATTTCCATTTTAGTTGAGTCCAGGGTAGGATTGCATATTTAGCAAAAAAATGTTAAAAGTACGCACATACATTCTGTTTTTTTTTTTTTTTTAGGGACAAGGTCTTGCTCTGTTGCTCAGGCTGGAGTGAAGGGTACAATCATAGCTCACTGCAGCCTCCAACTCCTAGGCTCATACATCCTCCTGCCTCAGTCTCCCAAGTAACTGGAACTACAGGCACATGCCACTAGAGACTGGGTCTTGTTGTTGCTCAATTTGGTCTTGAACTCCTGGCCTCAGGTGATCCTCAAGCCTTGGCCTCCCAAAGTGCTGAAATTACAGGAGTGAGCCACTGTGCCTAGCCTGATTTTATTTCCTTTTATGCATCCTAAACACTTTTAAAAAATAAATTTTAAGAGGGGTGGGAGTGGAAATAAATAAATAAATAAATTTTGTATAATAAATACCAGAATACTAGTATTGTCAATATTGTCATTTTCTACCTCATGGGGTTGGTTACCAAGATTAAATGAGATTGGTCATTTAAAGCTCTTAGCACAATGCTGGACATGGCAATAATGTTATAAACGTTTTCACACGTAAGTTACTATTATTACTATTACAACATATGTGAAAATGTCCCTGTCTCTCCCAGCTATGACACACCCACCCACTTCGCCCACACTGTGACCTGGTAGTCATGAAGTATTGACGCACACAGTCATTTGTGTTGTCTGCCTCCCACTCTGGACAGCTATCTCCTTCAGGATGGATGTCTTAGCCTTTTTGGGGTTCCCTTTGGCCACTAGACGCCTGTCTCCCAAGGGCTCTGGGTCACTGGGGGGACATGGGGTGGGGGGAAGAAGGAAAGGATGCTCAGGGCCATAGCCACCGGCCCTTTGACTCAGATGGCCAGGGCAGTGGAACCTGTATGGTCATACAACTCCGGCACCCTGAAGCCTGAGGTCAGAGGGTGGAGCTGTTCATCAGGGGGCAGAATCCAGGCTGCTTCCGGGGTGGCTGATCCAGCCTGTTCTTCCCAGTGTACCTCCTCAATCAGACACCTGACTTCTTGTGACCTGACAAAGTCACAAATGGGGGGGGGGGTGTAGAAGGCACAGATCAAATTTGACCATCCTAAAAAAATAACTCTCCCCCACCCCCAGCCTTTCAAAAAATTGGAACTTCCCATAAATGTCCTGATTTCTTGTTCCTCTTCAAAAACTGGAGAGATCTGGAGACCCTGGGACTGCACTTCTGCTTAGCACCAGACATTGGAGTTGAGTAGGGACCTCCCAGCCTTCCCACTCCCTATGGTCTTACACTCAGCCCCTTTCAGCTGTAAAGATTATACACAGTGGCCAGGCTCCGTGGCTCACACCTGTACCTCCAGCACTTTGGGAGGCCGAGGCAGGAGGATAGCTTGAAGCCAGGAGTTTGGGACCAGCCTGGGCAACATAGCAAGACCCCATCTCTATAAAAAATTAAAACATTAGCTGGGCCTGGTGGCATGCACCTGTAGTCCCAGCTACTCAGGAGGCTGAGGTGGGAGGAACACTTGAGCCCAGCAGTTTAAGGCTGCAGTGACCTATGATGAGCCCTTGCATTTAACCTCACTTCCCACTCACAGGAAATACAGAGGATGCCTGACTCTTCAAGTAAATGATAAAAATCCAGAAGGTTTGACCCTTTTTTTTTTTTTTTTTTTGAGACAGAGTCTCACTGCAACCTCAAACTCCTGGGCTCAAAGTGATCCTCCTGCCTCAGCCTCCCAAGCAGCTAGAACTACAGGCATGTGCTACTATGCCTGGCTAATTTTTCTATTTATTTATTTAGTAGAGACAAGGTCTCACTTTTGCTAAGGCTGGTCAAGGTGAGACTTTTTATAAGTCAATAGCCTGCCCTTAAAAAGTCAGGGACAGGCCAGGTATGGTGGCTCAGGCCTGTAATCCTGGCACTAATCCTCCTCTGGGAGGCTGAGATGGGAGGACTGCTCGAACTCAGGAGTTTGAGACCAGCCTGAGCAAGAGCAAGACCTTGCCTCTACTAAAAAATAGAAAAAAATTAGCTGGGCAACTAAAACTAGAAAAAAGTAGCCAGGCGTGGTGGTAAGAACCTGTAGTCCCAGCTACTCGGGAGACTGAGGCAGGAGGATCACCTTGAGCCCATGAGTTTGAAGTTGCTGTGAGCTAGGCTGACACCACGGCACTCTAGCCCAGGCAACAGAACAACACTCTGTCTGGAAAAAAAAGAAAAAGGCAGAGACAAAATAAATGCTGCTGGGTGCAATGTTAGAGAAAGAAAATGCAGAGACTTTAGCAAACATAGCCCTTGAGCCTTGATTGGATCCTGATGATTGGATCAAAACAACAGGACAGCTATAAAATGCTTTTTTTTCTTTCTTTTTTTTTTTTTTTAATTTTCAAACAATATCTTGAACCAGAATTTTCTTTTCTTTTTTGAGATAGGGACTCTCTGTCGGCAAGGCTGGAATGCTGTGGCGAGGTCATACCTCACTGCAGCATCTAACGCCTGGGCTCAAGTGATCCTCCCACCTCAGCCTCTCAAGTAGCTGGGACTACTGGTGTGCGCCCC